>JANIPM010000232.1:6418304-6429019 GCA_027478405.1 Erythroxylum cassinoides
AGTTTTATTTATCGATAAAGCTAATCGTTAACTATTTATTAAAAAGTAATAAATAAAAATTTATCTATTTATATTATTAAACAAAAATAAAAATTAATGAATGTTATTTATTATCATATTAAAACTAATAAATGTAATATTATCTTAAATTTAAAAAATAATATTATTAATTTATAATATAACTAATAACATGTAATTTTTTCAATAAATCTTTATACTGTGATAAGATTACGTAAAATATAAGAGATTTCAGAGTAATTCATGAAATTAAATGAGATGTTGGTATTTTTTAACTCTCTAATATAATTATTTTTTCTTTAATCGGTCACTCGGCCGTCGGCCCAGCGGATCTTCCTGGCCTACAAAATTTTTGATTGGCTAGTATCGTTTATTGATCGAGCCGCGAAAATTCACGAATTTCGAATTTTATATACACCACTGCTGTACGGTACTCGGAAAGACGCAAATTATCGTTAAACCCAACAGGGAAAAACGAAGCCCTTGCTTTACTGTTAATTCTTAAGGACCAAAATGCCCGTCCTGGATTTAAAATAATATTTTCATTATTTGAGCATTTTAATTGATTTTCATGTATAATAAAATTATTGTTAAATACATAATATCATAAACTTAAGTTGTATTTATAATATAAATTAATAAATCAAAAGAACTTCGAAATTTAATTTTAATTCCCAATAGTCATAAAATTTTTTAGGTGACACGTAAAGTTACAAAAATTTGAAACCTATTGGAGGAAAACAAAGAAATATGAAAAAAGAAAACAGAAGGATACGAAATCCCAACAGGGCTAGTTCTGTCATTCCTGGATAATTTAAGGTTGTCCTCTCTCTCTTCCTCAAAGAAAGCAAGAAACGGACTCGTCTCTAACCCCTCGCCTATCTCTCTCTAACCCTAAGTTCTAATCTTTCCGTTGCTGCAATCTTCTTTCTTTCTGATTCTTCTCAAATATCACAGCCCATCAAGAATCAAGAAGAGGTATATCTATAAATTGCATTCGAAATATTGATTTCTAGGCATCGAAAGAGAGGGGGAGAGAGCGGACTCTAATTATGGCAAACGGTACGGATCAGAAGGAATTGTTAATGGCCAAGGTACGGCCGGGACTTAAGCGGGAGTTTGAGTTCGCGTTCAGGTCCCAGTCGGAAGTCTGCGGGTTGGGTCGAACCCGGTCGGTTCGGGCTCAAGCCGGAGCTTCTCCTCCCAATAATGTAAGTGCTGGGAAATCGAAAAGTAACAAAAGATTGAAGAACGGTGTAAAGGGTTCTAAGAGCGGTGGCCTAAATGGTGAGAAGTTGAGTGATTTGGTGGGGAAAGTAGTGGGTAGTGGAGATATGGTGGAGATTGTGCGAGAAGAGGAGGCAAAAAGTGATGTGGTTGAATTGGGGAGTGGGGATGAGGAGGCAAAGGTTGGTTTGATCGAATCCGTGACTATTGGGAGGAGTGGCGATTTGGAGAGTGTGGAAGGTAAGGACAATGGTGCTGATTCGAAGTGTGTAGAGGACATTGGGAAGGGTGGTCATAGTGGCCGGGAAAAGGGTCTAGAGAATGTGGAGTCAATTAGTGCTTCTGATTCAGACAATAAATGTGAGCAAGGGACTAATGCTACGGTTCCGTCTTCCATAGGTGTTCACGATTCTAAGAGTGAATTGGTTGATGGGGTTTTGGAAACAAAAGGTTCTCCAGAAGTAAGAATGAGTGGTGGCGTTGATGAACTTGAAGAAGGAACAAGTGGGTCGTCGCCGGATTTGGTGAATGGTGAGTCGGGTAGTAATGGCCCACTGTTAGTTTTGCAAAATGGTAGCGAACGTAAGGAACAAAAACATTTTGTTAGGAGGTTTACGAGGTCAGCCTTGAAGTCGCAGGAGACTGAAAAGGAATCCATTTGTGAGGATGGTGTGGCGGAGAATAGTGTTGAAACCAAGAATGGTGCTTTTGGAAGTTCATCACCTACAACAGCTACTGCTAATGCCTCATCGTCGCCCAAGACATCAAAAAATAGCAAGTTCTGTATCAGGTTGAGGGATCTTCTTGGATCAGGACTACTCGAAGGGCTGAGAGTGAAGTACTTGCGGGGCTCCAAGGTATGGCTTCGCACGCCATAAGTGTTTCTTCTACGGATGCTTGTTATTAGCTCAACTTTTGATTTGGGATTTGATTTAACTGTTTGTAGGCTAGAGTTTGTGAGGCAGGGCTGCGCGGAGTGGTCAAAGGATCAGGAATTTTGTGTTTTTGCCAAACTTGCAAAGGAAATGATGTGAGTGTTTTTGTTTGTAGTTATTTTTTGTTTGCCCATAAAGAGTTCCCCGCATGATGTATAAATATAGTTCTTTGTTTTGCTTTCAAATAGGTTGTTACGCCTATCGTATTTGAGCTGCATGCAGCCAGTTCAAATAAGCGGCCACCAGAGTATATTTACCTAGAGAATGGAAACACACTCCGAGATGTTATAAATGTTTGCAGGGACGCTTCTTTGGAGAACTTAGACGAAGCATTGCATGTTTCTATTGGGCGTTCGGCTTTGAAGAAATCTAATTTCTGCTTCAACTGCCGAGGTTTCTTTTCCCTTCTTGCATGGTGTTCAATGCGTTTTTTTCCTTTTGTGAAAAAAAAAAATCCTAACGGCATTGGGATACATATTTTAGGCCTTCTTCTTGATGTCAACTCTGGAAATTCAATGGTTCTTTGTGGTCGGTGCATGGAGTTTGTGGATTCTGATTCTGTCTCAGCAGGAGCAAGTGATACAAATGAAGGGTAATCAATGTTACAAACCATGTGTTCCGTCAGTTTACCTAGTTTTCTCAAATGAATCTAATCAACTATTGCAAATAGAACCTTTTCATACATGAATGGCGATTTATGTTCTGTTATAAAATAGTCCTGCATGATTAATCATAGATAGCCAATTAAACTATGGCTATCTGTCATTTTATTGTCTTCTCTTGAGAGCATTGGACTTGTGAATTGAGTGCTGTTCTTAGGTTTTGTTCCACTGGTTGTCATCAAACCCTAATAGAAATGCTGCTAATATAAACTGAAGTATCAATGGTATATTTGCATTTAATTGGCTGCTAAACATTGTGTGCCAATTTTAGATCGAAAACTTGCAAAAACTTCTGCGTCTTTATGTTCTAAATCACAAGAATGTGGTTTCTGACTGTGCACGAGATTTTCTGCAATTCCATCTAATTGCAGTTAGAGTTTGTCTTTTAGCAACATAGGAATGCTCAGACAACAGCATCAGTCAGCTGCAAATACACAGTTGCATTTGTATTTGTGCCATCTCTTTTTGTGTTTAATGAAATATATATTTCAACGGCAAGATAAGGTAGGCTGATATCTTCTATTGATATTGCTTTTTTATTGGTTTATTCAGGACACCGAAACCTTTGCCAGTTCCAAAATCCTCTGGAAGTTTGATAAACAATAGCCCTTTACGGAGCAAGAGCCATGGAAGACTGACAAGGAAGTTAGTTTTTTTTCTTTGTTCTGACACCTAATGTCTCCATATCTATTTTAATTTTTAATCTTTCGTTTAGAAATAAATCATTCTTTGACTCATAATGTTTCTTGTCAGAGTTTTCTGTTGTAATGTATTTTATGTTTCTTCATTCACTTTTTTAGGGATCTGAGATTACATAAATTGGTTTTTGAAGAAGATATCTTGCCAGATGGAACTGAAGTTGCATATTATTCACAGGGAAAGGTGGTGGTTGTTATGTTGATGACAAGTTAATTTCTGTTAACCTTAAATTATGTTTACTGAGTGTAGCTATCAAATGTTGGCAGAAATTACTCACGGGATACAAGACAGGTTATGCAATATTCTGTTATTGCTGCAACTCTGAGGTATGTTTTATTGTGCTGAAGAAACTCTCCCGCTTTCCCCATCAAGGAGAAAAATAGGAAAATGATGAATGGAATTTATCTTATTCTGGAGTTTTTGTCTTTCATGAAATTCTTTATGAAAATTTGATCTCTCTTTACATGTGTTGCAGGTTAGCCCTTCTCAATTTGAAGCTCATGCTGGTTGGGCATCCCGTCGGAAACCGTGAGTATACATATTTTATTGGTCTTATGTCCATTGTAGAATATCTATTGGCTCCAGATCATTAATAGAAAGCTTATGTTGTTTGACTACTGGTGCATTTAATTAATCAACCTTCATTTTTCAGTTCTTTTTATTTGCATGTTTGAAGCAGTGTTTGCTCTTATTTCCTCTCCAATTTGATTTGTGCTCCTTTTCTACAGTTACTTGCACATTTACACATCTAATGGGGTGTCTCTCCATGAGTTGTCAATATCACTTTCCAAAGTTCGGAAGTTGTCTACCAATGAAAATGATGACCTGTGCCAAAAGTGTCAAGATGGTGGAGATCTTTTGTGTTGTGATGGATGTCCCAGAGCTTTCCACCCAGGTGATTTTTTATTTTTCTTTTATTAGTAGTGTTATTTGAAACTTGACACATTAGTCCTCACAGAAAAGGGAGGAATCGTGCTATTATAATCGTGGAGCATATATATTGCCATATTAGAGAAAATTGGAATTGCAATTTGTATTCTTGAAAACAACTACGTTATTTTGTAACTGTGAGTAGTTAAAGGCTTGGAAAGAGAGAGGCATTGGGCATTTGAATTCTTTTTTATGTACACTTTCTCTTGATTATTGGAAATTGTAACTACATATTTACCACTGCTAATCATTTCTAGCAGACATCCACATCTTGGAGGTTTATTGGTCTAGATCAACTCTATGCTTTGCATCTTAGGCAGCAAAGGTAGTTTTCGTAGTTAAAATCAATGATTAAAAAACCAAATCGGGTTGAGTGGTGCTTGTCTGTGTGCGCAAGTGGGTGCCTGAGAGAGAGAAATTTGCTGCTAATAAGTTGTGCCCTCATTGATTGTATTCTAACTTGTGGAAGCTTGATACGTGTGTATAAGCACATTAATGCTTCCTTTAATGTAGCCACTCAAAGAATTAATGGATGCAAATTGCTGATGCTTTTCCTTGATTGCTCAATCCCAATTTGCATAATATGTATGTTACCTGCTGCAGAATGTCTTTCTCTGCCTAGCATTCCGAAGGGAAAGTGGTATTGCAAGGTTTGTTTGACTACCTATCAGAAGGAAAAATTTGTGGAAAATAATGCCAATGCAAAAGCAGCTGGTAGGGTTGCTGGAGTAGATCCCATTGAGCAAATAACCAGACGATGCATTCGCATTGTGAAGCTAGAGAATGCTTCTGGAGGATGTGTTTTGTGCAGGTTGAGTCTCACTTTCTTTCTAATCAGTGCCACTAGTTATTTTTTCTCTGCATCTCTTCTTTCATCCTTTTGTTCTTTTTGTGATCAATGTTTAAGTGAAAGATAACTGTGACAAGTCGTAACTTTGCTTTGCTTGCACGTACTGCTTGTATCTTCTTAGAAAGCTTAGATTTGTGTAGTTGAAGATTCAGGATCTTATGTTTTTCTCGGTGATTTGACTTGGGAAATGAATTGCGTGAAACAAGTTATTGGTCCCTTTTTAAGTGCATGGATACATATCATTTTGGTTTCATTTTAAGCCAAGCCAATAACCCCTTCGTGTTCCTCTAAATGAAAGAACAAAAGGACAATACTCTGGTTTAACTATTGTCACATCATGCATATTTTGCTTTGTTTACGTTAATTGCACAAATTACTTGACTTCAATCTCCAGAACCGCTTCTTCTAGGAAAGAACTGAATGAAATGGAATTTCTTCCTGTTGTACGACTTTTGGTGTTTATATCTTCTCTAGTCTACTGTAATACACTGTACGTTCATTGTCTTGCAGGGAGCATGACTTCCAGAGAGATTTTGGTCCCCGGACTGTTATAATTTGTGATCAGGTTTATAATAATCCATTCATTAAAAATGTTAATTCACTTATCGATAAATTCTGCATTAATATAAACTTAATTTCTTCAGTGTGAAAAGGAGCATCATGTTGGCTGTTTAAGGGATAACAAACTAGACGACCTGAAGGTTTGTGCTAATTTCTGTTTTTTATCATGCAAAAGTTTACTGTATTTGGTGCTTATTTATTTTTTTGACAAAAATAGAGTACCTAAAGGTGATCTTATGCTGTTGGAATATGACATTTGTTCAACAGGAGTTACCAAAAGGTGACTGGTTCTGTTGCTCTGGTTGTGCCAGAATCCATTCAACTCTGCAGAAATTGGTTATACGTGGTGAAGAGAAACTTCCAGATGTATGTCTGGATGCTTTAAAGAAGAGGCAAGGAGATAATTGTTCAGATATGGGTGACAAAATAGATGTGAGATGGAGGCTTCTTAATGGGAGGAAAAATTCTTCTGATGATGCTAAATCATTATTGTCTGTTGCTGTCGAGATCTTTCATGTGAGGAATCTCTAGTTAGATTTCTTTAGAATGCTTTTGGCTGTCATCTATAGAACATATGAAGATCAATTGTGATGATAGTCTTAGGATGATCAATATTAATGTTGAACATTGTTTTTCCTGGTCTTAATACTGTCAAAGTAGAAGTTGCTTCTGTTTCGAGTAGTAATTGATTCTTAACTTTCTTTTTATTTTATATGGGGTATTAGGAGAGGTTCGATCCGATAATCTTACAACGACCTGTAAGTCAAGGTGGCAACATTGACCTCATTCCATCATTGGTGTTTGGGTAAGCAATAACTTATATTTCAATTTTTTCCTTAGGATTTTAAACAAGTTTTTTTTTGGGGGTAAATTACAGGTTTTGATTTTCAGTATTGGTTTTTCAATTTCTTTATCTTTTTGTGCATTTAGTGCTTGAACTGCATGAGATTGTTTTGTGAAAAATAACATTATTTGTCTTTTTAGGGATAACGATGTGAAAACGCAAGAACTTGGTGGCGTGTATTGTGCTGTGTTGCTAGTCAAGTAAGAACGAACAGATCTTTTTTTTTTTTTTATAACCATTTTCTGAAAATGATCATTATATTGATAACTGCGCCTTGGCATACAGCAATGTGGTTGAATCAGCTGCAATTGTGAGGATTCTGGGAGAGGAACTGGCAGAGCTTCCTTTAGTTGTGACTAGTAGCAAGTCCCAAGGACAGGTTGATAATGAGTTATGCTGCATTTATGACT
Organism: Erythroxylum cassinoides; assembly: GCA_027478405.1. Taxonomy (NCBI): domain Eukaryota; kingdom Viridiplantae; phylum Streptophyta; class Magnoliopsida; order Malpighiales; family Erythroxylaceae; genus Erythroxylum; species Erythroxylum cassinoides. Next base: position 6,425,441 of record JANIPM010000232.1, read on the forward strand.
TGTCATTTTTTTCCTCATGTGCACACATCTTTTTGGTCAGTTAATTGGTTTCCTCAAGGAAACAGCGTTTTTGTTTCTGAATTAAAATTACTTGTGCTTTGCAGGGTTTCTTCCAGGCCTTGTTTGCTCGTGTGGAGAAACTGCTTGGCTCTCTCAATGTGAAAAATCTTGTACTGCCAGCAGCTGAAGAAGCTGAATCTATATGGACCAACAAATTTGGGTTCAGCAAGATGAACCAAGAGCAGGTTTGTTCTCTTTCAGAAGTACAAATTAGTCTCTCTGTTTCTCCCTAACAATTATATCTTAGGTTTTACAAGCAGATCTTACGTTCTGGGATTGTTATTTTGTTGCTTGATTAAATTAATACACGGATGTTGTTACAGCTGATAGAGTGCAGGAGGGATTACCAATTCACAGTGTTTCAAGGGACATCAATGCTGCGGAAGGCGGTGCCCAAGGGCCGAACAGCCGTTCGACGGGGGCAGTTGAACTAATATTTGGTCTGAAAATGGGGAAGCGTTTCTTAGAGCCATTTACTTTATGCAAAGAGTGGTTGTTTAGGAATGCAGATTTTGTCGAAAATGTACAGGGTCCAGGGATAGATGATGACCTATTTTGAAGTTGATGGTCTGTCGTCGTATGGCTGTTGCCTAGTGCCTGCCACATGTCTTTTCTTTTTCTTTTCGGTAGAAATACACATATTTATACGATCTGTACAGAAAGCCAAGCTGTGGCAGTGCTTCTTTTTGAAATTGGAACCTTCAAGAAGTTTTGGAGTTACTGTTATTCATGAAACCTGTGGTACTCGACCTTTTGTTGTCTCGCTGCATTATACATATCTTATGAATCAGACGGAATTCCTATCAATTTACGCTATAAAAGATTAAACGATGCATCTTATTTAAAAGGTAAAGAAAATATGAAGGCTTAAAAGAAGAGGTAATTAGATGGAGAGGAGCGGGTAAAACTCCAAATTTGAAATTCAAAAACCCTCCTTTGCTAATTCAGCACTAGTGCCTTTAGATTTACGGCTGAAAAATTTTGATAATGCATTTACATATTTGCCCCAATTGGGTTTTTTTAATTACTCTCCCCCCCTTCATACTGAATTCAACCCAATATAATAATCATTTGGTACCTTTCTCTCTCTCCCAAGTTCTCAATCTAACAGAGGTACGGCGGCTTTGTTTTGTTGATTCTCAGTTAGCAAATTGAATTTGGTTCATATTCTGATCGAAATTGAATTTTGATTTGGTTTCTGATCGTGACAACTTGCTCGTTTCCTCAAGAATATTTTGGTAGGTCAGGGCTGAATTTCGTAGCGAGAACAATCAAGAGCGTTGTGTCGTTGAAAGGGCAGAGGAAGCGAGTGGAAATGGGCCAGATCCAATACTCGGAGAAGTATTTTGATGACATTTATGAGTACAGGTAAGTGCTTTTCCCATTCTCATTTCCTATATCGTTTTTTCTTTTTCGTGGATTCTGGAGTTTAAACTGTTAATTATTCTTTGGAAAGGCATGTTGTACTTCCTCCAGATGTTGCAAAACTTCTTCCCAAGAATCGCCTTCTCTCTGAGGTTAGTATTTACTTGTAACTGTTTTCCTTTTCCTTTTTATTTTATTGTTTTGATTTTTCTGTTTGGCTGCCGACAAAATCAGTTTGTGCTGCTTGCTCCAATGCTAATAAATGCTGATTCTTCTTTGTGCTTATGGTTGTACAGAGCGAATGGCGTGCAATTGGGGTACAGCAGAGCCGAGGCTGGGTGCACTACGCGATTCATCGCCCCGAGCCACACATCATGTTATTCAGGAGGCCTTTGAACTACCAGCAGCAGCAGGACAATCAAGCTCAGCAAAGCATGCTTGTTAAGTGATGACGTATCTATGTCAAACATGTTGAATATATCCTGCTTTTATGTTCTCTCTGCATAAGCGAACCCTTAGGAAGAGACCTTGAACTCTGGTATTTTGTTATTCTCTGCCATGGAGAATATCTGTTTCTTTCTTGTAAACCTTGATGGTGTTGACCTTCGATGTTATTGGCACTGCTTGGCGCTATATGACATATCAAATGGTTTCTTCTGTTGTAGTTGCTTCTGGATCAATCGTCATGAATTGTTGTTGATATTGTGATTCGACGGGCAATTTTTTTTTCTGTCAATAGTTTTGTGTGTGAGTTAATTAGAAATGCTGGCTAAAAATTGAAAGCTTATCAATGGTAAAATATTCTCTTTGAAATTATGGAAGTTGATTTGCTTGTTTTCGAATTTTCTTGATAAAACAGGAAGCTTTTGGTGACACAGAAAACATCTCGTTTATGAGTTATGATTCAAAGCTGACTGGGTCTAGTACCTCAGGTTTGGCTGGTTCAGATTTTCTCTTAGTAATCTATGCTGGAATGGAATGACTGAAATTTCAGCTTCTTTCATTTGTTTATATATATTTGTATGTTGTAGTCCTTCCCATTTTATACTTTTTTTTTTAGGAAAATATTGTGAATATCATTTATTATCAAAGGAAAGAACATCCAAAATACTACTAGGTGGTTCTGTCCAAACCACCGAATTTGTAATGGAATGAGAGGCTCGAGCCAGTAAGTGAGCCACATCATTCAGATTGACGAACATAGTTCAGCGTCACATTCATCTCAATTAAAAGAGACTTACAATCCGAAACTAGAAGTCCAAAATAAGAAAAATCAATATAGTTGAGATCAGTAACAGCTTTAACACAAAGTAGGGCATCTAACTCCACAACGATATTAGACTACCCTTCAACCTTAATCCAACTAAGTGCTTCCTTTATTGCGAGAATCTCTGCCGTTGTTGCATCTAGACGTATTAGGAGTCGTTGTTGCTATCGTTAGCCATTTCCTTAATAATATTTTCCCTAAGAATATTGCAATATTTAAATATGATAATAAAGTTAGGACTTCTTGATATATTAGAAATATTAACATTTTTTTGTATGACTTAGATATGATTAAATTTTGTAAAAATTCAATTATATTGAATTAGGTTATTATTTTTTTTAGAATTTAATTTTGAATTTAACTCTTTTTAATATATTAATGTACATAAATTACTATTTTTCATGTCTTAAGTTTAGATTGAGTTTTGAATAAAATAATGTCGTTTGAGCAATTAATTCTTCAATTATTAAGCAAGATTAAAGATAATAATAAATCAAGTTGGGTATCTTGTTGACTCAATGCAACTTGACTCTCTTAAGGAGCCGTTTGGCTCGATCTAAATGTCTTAATGTGTGACTTAATTTTGGCTTAAAATTTGATTAACCTGAATTTAATTCATTAATTTTGTATTGGATTAAATTAAATTGCTAACTTTTTGTTATCTTTAAATAAAATAATAATATTGTTTTTAGAATTAAGTCAATTTTAATGAAATTTGTTAATTTCAAGTTTGATTGAAATTAAATTGTCAATTCTACTAATGTAAATTAGAAGGGGATAGATAAGCTTATTTTTTTATCTTGGAGCTTAAATTGCAAAGGAAGTGGATTTGTGTATATTTAAGTTTTTGATATATTACAAAAATAATATTATAGGGTAAATGTGAT
>JANIPM010000232.1:6429119-6442491 GCA_027478405.1 Erythroxylum cassinoides
GATTTTTGTATATTTAAGTTTTTGATATAGTACAAAAATAATATTATAGGATAAATGTGATATTGAAAGAGGATTGTAATATTTATTTATTGTTTAATTTTAATAATTTTTCATTATTACTTTTTTAAGGTTAAAATTTCATATTTTATTTTATTTTCATTATGCTTTAAATAATTTAAATTTTGTAAAATTGTTGTTTTAACGTTATTATCCACAATTATTAGTATAAGTAGTAATTGAATAAGGACATTTCAGTAAAGTTTACACAAAAAATGAACTCATGTTCTTCATTTTGATTAAGATAAAAATAGAAATGGTAAATTAATTAGCTAGTAATCTCCAATTAGATATGTCATAAGTTTTGTGTTTAATTGATGAATTTGGAAATTTAACTACTTGCCTTAGATTAATTGAATACGTAAAAGGCCTATTTCATGGATTTACCTTTTTCTGGTTAAAAATAAATTTTTAGAATTACAGTACAGTATACAAATTATCTTGTTATTATTTTGAAAAAAAGACTGCATCTTATTATTCTCCAACTCCACGAGCGATAGCAAAACCCTAAAACCCCCAGTCGACTATTAATCTATCTTCTCTAATTCGATCCCTTCCGAGCATTTCCCGTCCCGGTCACCGCATTTCGTCAACTATCTCTCTGTAAGGTGATTTCTCCGTCACTTCATTCTTTACACTAAACTTTAACAACTTTTCCACCTTTTCATTTCTTATCTTTTGTTCTTTCCTTCCCATGTATCTACTTGAATCAGATTGATGTTAGGTTTTTTTTTTTCTTTTTTTCCCTTTTTAGTTCGAGAATATAAGAATTTGAAAATAAACAAAAAAAATTGTTAAAAAATCCTGCCATCTTGTAATTAATATGTAGTTAGCGAATTTAGCTTTTCCGGTTCATAGTTTTTGTTTGTGAAGCGAATTAGCGTACGAATGCCAAGAATCGGCAACAATTAGGCAGCTGGGTATCTGCGGATTTTCTTGTTCTCTCACTTGGGATGTGATTGGGAATGGGGTAGTGGCTAGTTGTTTGTGGGCGCTTCTCTCAGTCCCAGTTATGGATTCGGAAGCCTTAATAACAGAAGAAAAGGTTTTGCTTTCGCTCAATATTGCGATTATAGTGCAGTGGCGTGACATTCTGGCCATTTTGTTTGTAGGATTTTGGGTGAGTAACTTGGTATTTCTAGCCTCCATGTCCAAAAGGCGCAATGCCATAGTTGCGACTGGCTTAGTTGCTTTTGCTGCCGCAGGCTTGGCATTTCCCTTCTACATCGCGTAAGTTTATGACACTTGAATCTCAAATATATTGCAGAGAATGTACCTGTCATAGACCTTTCTGAAGTTAAGAGAATAACCTGGGCAGTATTCTGCAGATCGTCTAAGAGAGGACCGGTGATTGATTCTTCGAAGCCTCTGCCACCACAGGCCACTTTCCGAGGTCCCTACATTAACACTGGTTCGCGTGATATTGGACCTGATCCTCAAAGTCATTCAAAGAAATGACTCTGATTTCTGTTGGTGAAATTGTAATTATGACGTTGGCAATTGCGGGCTTGAATGCTTGTGTAATAATAACTCTGAATGAACCAACATCACTCGAACAATAAGTAAACCTTAAAAGATCAGTTATTGACATTCACAATTTTTTTTAGGGTCAAGGGTACATTGCCGAAGACGATCATAAAGCAGACACACAGCTAGTTCTCCTACGAATAGGAATGGCAACGGGCAAGGGTGCTGCCTAAGCTTGGCCGAGCCTGGCTCACTCTGTTTGAGCTCCAGTTCGATTAGGGTTTAGACGGTTTAAAGCCTGTCCTACAGCTCAAAGACTAGCTTTGGATTGGGCCAACTGGACTCGCTTTAACAAAGTTTTGATTCTCTCTCGCTTTGTTGTCGTAAATGTTTGTCATCTTGTTAGCTTCAAGTCGAGTTGGGCAAAGCTGTGAAAAGTCCTAATTCAGGTCTGGTTTTGAAGTTCTTAAATTGAAAAGAAAATCTGAGTTCAGATTGAAATTCGATTTAAGTTTGTTGATTTCGGACGGGCTGAATTTCGGCCTCCGATCATCCGTGCCTATTAATAAGAATTATTAGATAAACCTAAGTCACGAATCAACTCGGTTAGCCATACAAGGTGCATTGGTAATGGACTCTTCGGTTGTGGAAGAAAGGTGCACAGAAGAACTAAACTAATTCAACATTTCCAACTTCTTAAGCTAAGCGCATTACAATTGTTTTCAACCATTCAGCTGGAAATACTGAGATCAGTTAACCCTAAAGAGATGCTAAGGCATAAGTCTGGTGTGTGTGGTGCCATGAGCCGTGCCTCATTAGGTGATCCAATTTGACGTTTGTGTATTTTACGAAGTTGTGGCTATCATTCATTCGTTATGAAAAATGCTTCTTTAGTGTTCACATGAATGTTCAAACGCTTGCGTACGTAGCATTTGACTGCTTAATCATTTCACATCCATCGTTGTCTGCTCTGGAAGCTCCAAAGACAATCCAAACTTGCACGCAAAGCTCTCATTCTGCTCTTAGATTTCTCTTAACAAAAAAGTCCACTTCCTCTCTCTCGGCCCAATAAACTAACCATAAACACTTTTGACTATCCCCAACTAAGTTCACTAACAACGCTCTCCTAAAACAATGGCACTGCTTGTGTCTTCTGTCACTTGCATGCCCAAATCTTTGTTGCCAGCATCACCAACTAAAGCAGCCCCGACCCTTTTGTTCTCAAGATCATTGAACATCAGAGGACTACCTAAGAGACCTTCACGTATATGTCCTCTACGTGTTGCGGCACCTTCGTCCCCATCTGTAAGGGAAGAGGAAGACGAAGAAAAACGGAACCAAGATTATGATGTTGGTGAAGAGATAGGGGAAGACAATAGTGATTCGAGATTCTGTTGGAGAGATCACTGGTACCCTGTTTCTCTGGTGGAGGATTTGGATCCTAGCATGCCGACCCCATTTCAGCTTCTGGGCAGGGATTTGGTTCTTTGGTTTGACAGGGCTACTCAAGAATGGGTTGCTTTTGATGACAAATGTCCGCATAGGCTTGCTCCTTTATCTGTAAGATTTTGTACTTATGTCTTGTTTTCTATTTTTGCATAAATTTGGATGGTTCTTTGCTTTGTGGGTTGAGGAATTTGATGATAATAGAAGATTTTTGCTTGTGCAAAATGGTATTTCTATAAATTTAAGTGCCAATTATGATGAACTAAATTTAGGGCTAATTATAAATTCTTCATGCAAGGTTGAATTTCTGTTGATCAGTTGGACAAGAGATAGAGCTAGTTTGTTGTTGTCATGCTATCATTTCGTAGATTATGTTGTTGGAATTGATGATCAGTTCCCTTTCTTCGTGCAGGAAGGACGGATTGATGAAAATGGGCATTTGCAATGCTCATACCATGGATGGTCATTTGATGGATGTGGATCTTGCACTCGAATACCTCAGGCTTCAGCTGACAGCCCTGAAGCTCGTGCAGTCAAGTCTCCAAAAGCTTGTGCTGTTAGGTTTCCCTCATTGGTATCCCAAGGCCTGCTTTTTGTTTGGCCGGATGAGAATGGCTGGGAAACCGCTAACACCACCAAGCCTCCCATGTAACTTATCCTCTCTGTTTGGAATTTATATGATTCTTATTTCTTGATGAATTTCGTCACACCATGCCATTATGTAGTCATACATGATATTATCATAATTCAGGTTGCCAGAGGATTTTGATAAACCTGAGTTCTCAACCGTGACTATTCAGCGAGATTTGTTCTATGGTTATGATACCCTTATGGAGAATGTGTCTGATCCTTCTCATATTGATTTTGCTCACCACAAGGTAATGATAATATCGAAGCGTATTGGTTGAGACTTTATGCCCTTATGGTGAGAACATCTGTAGCTTGTAAAGCCAAAGAAAAGCATTTTTCACTGTTTGAATGTCGAGTACTTCTTTTTCTACTAATAGAAGATAACATACGTGAGACAATACAAGGGTTGGATTATTCCTCCAGTGGTAGCTTGGGCAGGTCCTCTAGTTAACCTAACTAACTTGTACTGTCATTATTTTGTTGATCCTGGAACCTTATCAGAGAGTATCGCTTGCCTCTTTATCGAGATAAAATGAGTAACTTGTATAGTTACCTATGCTAGGGGTAATCCTAAATCAAAGAATGATCACACTTAACTTTATAAATTAGTTACAATTAATCATATTCTAGGGCTTTCTCTGTGCTGCTTTTCTTAATCATTCAGTAATATGGATTTGCATACTTCATCTATTCTGCTATTTTAGTCTGTTAAGAATCTTTTTTAGTGTGAAATTTTCTGTTCTTCTGGCTTCTGCTCAAAATGATGCTTGATAACTTGTAGATTCTGTTCCTTACTTGAAATGAAATCATAGGTTACTGGAAGGAGAGACAGAGCAAGGCCCTTGCCATTTAAGCTGGAGTCTAGTGGCCCTTGGGGCTTTACTGGATCTAATGATGGAAACCCAAGGATCAGTGCCAAGTTTGTAGCCCCTTGTTATGCTATGAATAAGTAAGCTTACCTCTGACGTACATCAAGCATTGCATATTTTCTTGCCATTATTTATCATTTATATTAGTCAAATTTTCGCTGAGAATGCACTGCCGACTAATTATGTAGACAGTTTATTGTTTGGTGTTTTTGAATATTTCTGAAGTATTCTGATACTAATGTTTGTCCAGAATAGAAATAGACACAAAACTTCCAATATTAGGTGATCAGAAATGGATAATATGGATTTGCTCCTTCAATGTTCCAATGGAACCTGGGAAGACCCGTTCAATTGTTTGTAGTGCTCGAAACTTCTTCCAGTTCACAATGCCAGGGCCTGCTTGGTGGCAGGTAGTGCTTGAAACTTGTTCCAATCTTGGTTGTGCTTCTCATCTGTCTTCAAATCATGCCATTGGCATTGCAATCTGTGGGGATCTTTTAACATAATAGTCATTTTCTAGTCTCTCAATTAGACTCATTCTTTCCTTGTTTATGGTATTATTCAATTGCCCTTCATTGTTCTTGTCTATGAATGATTTCATTGTCTTGTCTATGAATGATTTCTTGTCTATGAATGATTTCATTGTCACTTTTGATGTTATCTGAAAAGTGGAACTTTTTGTCCCCTTTGCATATCATAAATAACTAGCATTATTCTGTTCTTTCCCCAAATCGAATCCTTGAAATAATTTTGACTTCGATATTGTTTTACTCCCAAAATTATTCTGTGCATACAATTTGTGTATTTCTTGGCAGATTGTTAATGTTAAACTTGACATCAACCTTAAAGGTTCTGTATTCTTGAGTAAACATATCCTATTTGTTATATAGCACTTCCTTTTGTATTAAGTTCGCTTGGTGGTAGCTTTCTTCCGTTCTTACCTTGTAATTGTCGATGTCGAGTAGAAATCATTTTCTATGTTGCTGGAAACTTCTATACGTTTCAACTTTACTGGTGGTGTAGCATCAGAAAGTGTATACGTTATTGCTTGTTCACTTATAACCTCCTGATTCTACATCCCTTGCTTTGAATCTTCAAAGAGGTTTATATTCACCAGTTTCTTGTTATACTAGGGTGTTATGTGATTTTTAGTCTAATGTGACTTCAAATTAGCAGTTCCTATACTTGGGTATCCCTCTTGTGAAGTTGGAACATTACATTGACAATGCTGGGATGGGGCTTGGCTAGCCTATGCGCTTTTACCTTATGCTCTTGACATTTCAAATTTTTTAGATTACTTTATCATGGTTAATTAATTTATCTTGTCCTTGCTTAGTTCTTCTGATTGTAAATGCTTGCATATGGTGCTAAAGTGATTTCTGGTTATGCCAGCTGGTTCCTAGATGGCATGAGCATTGGACTTCAAATAAGGTTTATGATGGAGACATGATTGTCCTCCAAGGTCAAGAGAAAATCTTTCTTTCAAAATCAAAGGGGGGTTCTACTGATGTTAATAAGGAGTATACGAAACTCACATTTACACCAACTCAAGCAGATCGTTTGGTATTAGCATTTCGAAATTGGCTGAGGCGACATGGCAACAGCCAACCTGAGTGGTTTGGCGTTACTGACCAACAGACTTTGCCATCAACAGTCTTATCAAAACGTCAGGTATTAAAGATCTAGTGATTTTAGTATTAAGTTAAAAAATCATTTGTTAGATTCTAGAGAAACTAAGTTTAATTGCGTAGGACACTAAATTAATAAGTAGAAAACTTCTACAGGAACAGGAGAAAATGATATCCTTGTTTCATGTTTACCAACTTTGTTCCTTATTTCCATTGATATGGATTGCAGATGTTGGATAGATTTGAGCAGCATACTTTAAAATGTTCATCATGCAAGAGCGCTTATAAAGCATTCCAGACGCTGCAAAAGATTCTAGTTGGTGCAACTGTAGCTTTCTGTGCAACTGCTGGCATTCCTTCAGATGTGAAGCTTCGGGCTCTTTTGGCAGGTCTTGCACTCGTAAGTGCCGGATTGGCTTATCTGATGCATCAACTCGAACAAAATTTTGTTTTTGTTGATTATGTGCACGCGGAAATCGATTAGCTAGTGATTGTTAACAGCATGTACAGGACGGGATATTCAAAGACCAACTTCATATTAAGTACTGTATAGGAGTCAAGTGGTAGATAGTGTCGGAATTTGTCCATGAATGTCCAAAGTAGCTACCTTTTGAGAAACTAGCAGTATATATAGTTTCGGCAGCATAGATGATGGGCTCTTATTGTGTATTGCCTCGTATTAAGTTATTAAGCATGGATACTCTTTTGTAATCAAAACGTTACGAGTTTAAGTCACGGAAATAACCTCTTTATAAAAATCAAAAGAAAGATTACATAGATGACCCTCTTTTGATCTATGCAAAACGGAGAGTTTTAATACATTGCGTAAATGTAAGCGAAGTCTAAATTTATATGCTTGTTTTCTCTGCAATGCAATGCTCATCTCAAGAAGCAAATTGATAAGATTCTATTCGGAAAGGAGCTAACCTTATGTTTTCCTTAATTTAAATGCCGCACAATGCTCATCTCAAGAAGCAAATTGATAATATTCTATTTGGATAGGAGCTAACCTTATGTTTTCTGAAATTTTATTTTTTGGGATAATATATTATCGATTTTATTTGATTTAAGTTAAATTTACTAATAGCTTAAAATGGAAGATTGAGCCGTAACATGTAAATTTAATTTCATTCTCTAATATACAAGGACTTGTATTCCTTCTCCATATCCAAATTTGTTGGGTGACACATATGATATAAAAAAAGGAAAATAAAGGATAGTGAAGAAGTTTTCTTAAAATAAGATTTTTAGATTTAAGTAGAGGCTGACACAGTAAGACCTTATTCAAGAAAATAAGCTTACACGTTATGTTAATTTTTATAATATATACCTACGAAAAATTCTATATAGGAATTGAAATTCTGACATTCAAATTTTATAAAATGATGAGATATTAAATATGAAGGCAAAGTTTTGACATAGGATTAGTAACTTTCTTAAGTGGTGAAATATATTTATTTTAAAAATAAAATCATCTTCTAAAATCGTAGTTTTTTATCGTCTTTTCGATATACATAAAAGTTATAAAATAAATATATACAAAAAAATTTCATAATTGAAGATAGGTATTTTTATAAAAATAAAAATTTTCTTATTTATTAATGATAAACATTAATAGTAACTAAATTATTGTCATATAATTAGTCTCAATTATAGAACAAAGTCCAATACTAAGTGTCTACTTACCTTCTAAAGAATCAGATCCTTAGACTGCTGCCTCAAAAAACCTATCAATTAATAACTTAGTTGCAATGTTTAATTATTCCCAACAATAATGATTATTCCACGTAATTGAAAAACAACAAATAAAATGGTTTAAGAATAACAGCAAAAACGCAGGCACATGCGCTTTGCGTACTGTTCATGGATTATCATGCTTGCATGAGCTAGCCTGGTTTAGATAACTAAGTTAAAGATTTTTGCAAATCTAAATCATATGTAGTATGTTAAAGCATTGTTTTCTTAAAACTATACTATTTTACATACATACTGAGACTAAGCAGAACACGCAATGCATATATAGTGTATATTAAACTATTTTATGACTAACCCTTCACTATTGCAACTAGTTCCGTACTTGGATGAGGTGAGAGCCATTTTCAGAGAGATTCTGAGCTTACAAAGTGGAAGCTCCTGGTGGAGTGTGGTTGCTTCATCCCCTAAAAATTGTTGCAAAGTTAGTGTAAGATGAACATATGGTAGTCATAACAGGTTCACACTCCTGTCATCTGCAGATAATTGGCTAGTGTTTTAGATTTCATTTACCTGTCATATGGCTGCATTTGAGTCACTTGGTTGTTAACTGCTTTTCCATCACGCTTTGTCAGGAGACTACTTACTGCTGGAGTGTGGCCAACGAACAAAGCAACATGGCCCATAAGCTTGTCTTTCCTAGAGAAGGTAGTGCCACAAGAACACTGCCATTTAAGATCTCCACAGTGTTTCTCATGAGTCCTCAGATCAGACAGCACAGAGAATTGCTTCATATTGCAACGCTTACACACATACATTTTAGGGCAATGACTCCTTTTGTAATGATTCTTCACACATATCATGGATTTCAATGGCTGAAACTTGGCATGTTTTCGGTTCCATCTACATCCTTCTTGTGGGCAAGAGTACTTTCTTGGCATCTTCATCGACGAATCGTTGTCCCCCATTGCATTTTCGTTGCTATTCTTCATGGGGTTGCTCAAAGCGGCACTAGTTTTATATTCATCACCGTGAGCTCTCATGTGCATCCTCAAATTTGCGTCACGCTTGAACCCTTTCCCACAAACTTGGCAATAGTGTGTGTATTTAGCTAGTAAATCCGCGGCATCCACTTCAATTATATCGTAATCCTTCATCGATTTCTCTCGTAACCCTTCAACCATATTGACGTTCCCTTGAAAATATTCTTTCCTCGCAACCTTATTATGGCTGCTCATGACCTGGACACCCCCATCGTTGTTGCAGTTGCTATAGTTCTCTCCGTACCACCCTAAAGTTTCAGAAGAGTAAAAGCTTTGTTCTTTATCTTGACCGATGTTACCTGATGTATCGGTAGGGAAGGTCTGTTGTAACAGGTCAGTATCTTGAGTAGTCTTGCCACGAAACTGGTGCAATTCATGAGTAGAATTATTGTTGCCTGAATTGCCATTAATAGACATCTGTTGAAAAGTTAACAAAATTGAAGAAGCAGTGACTATAATTTCCTTGATCATAGTTCCCAAGCTGTCTAACGAAACAGACGTTGACTCGGACTGGGTTTGATCTGGCGAGATGAGGATTGTAACCAGTGACTGAACCTGATGAACCTTGTCTTTGAGAATCGAAAGACCGTAGAGAAGAGAATTTGAGTGACCTTCTAGTGCAGAATTTGGCTCCAGAGAAGACGAAACAGCATCTTCGGGGACAGTATACATTTGTAAGCTCTGTGAGACGGTACTAGGAAAACATGAAGTGGACCCAGAAATCATTTTCAAGGATTTTTGCTATATTTCACTCGTATATCAACACAAGTATCTTAATTAGCTCCCCTACAATGAGGTTTTTGGATCATCTGTTCCGTGTAAGACATGTTAAGCGTAGTTATGTAGGGAAGAACAGGAAGCGTCTGTCCTCATTGGCAGTTGTTAAAAAACCTTATGACAGATTACATCAGTCGAGAGAGATGTGAAAGTCAACTTGAAACCTTATTTTCATCCCCACTAAAGACCTTCCTCGCTTGGAGACAATCCTAAGAAAAGAGTTCTAATAAACAATCCTTTGCCTTCCATGAGGGTTCCACTCAAATGCTGCCTTTCATCTTGTCTCTTTTATAATTGTCAGTGCACAACTCATAAAGCCTCCTCTCTCTCTTTTGAAACTTTTTTTTACTAACGATTTCACATTGGATTGCATGATGTCACTATTGCTTTTTCAAATAAAAAACAATACAAAGTCGTCACCAGCAGTTTAAAATTTCGCAGGAAGGTGCAGTCAAGCTCGGGTCTGATTGGGCTTCGGCCGGTGGCTTACTTCGAGATTGGTATGGACAACGGTGCGGAGGGTTTCAACATCATCTAAGACGCAGTTCCCCGCTAACTACAGAATTCTAGGGGGTCCTTTCCAGTCTCATTTTAGCTTGGAATCTGGGATATCGTAGCCTAATTGTTGAAGTCGATTCGTTAGAGGTCATTAACATTCTTTCCTCATTCTAACGTGTTCTGACTGAGGATCTTTTGTTAGTTGTAGGTATCCGAAGGCTCTTACACCGGGATTGAGAGGTTGATGTTCAATATATCGTGTGTGAGGGGAATCAGTGTGGCGACAGGTTGGCGACTTGTGCAATTTTCTTAAATCCGGGCCTGCATATCCCTCGGAAGCCTCCATTGGTCGTCCAAGAGCTCGCGGGATTTTGTACTCTCGTCATATGCGCTAGACTATTTTGTAATCTTTCCTTTGTATTTAACTTTTTTTTTGCAAATTGATGACTTCATTAATAAAATTATTTAAATAATATTTTCTCTTTCCTTTGTAATGAAAAAGAGAAGAAGAAAACCTTAGAATTGCCTTAGAGTTTAAGGAAACTAGCCAGTTGACAAATGCAATTTCTCTTCTTTTGTCACCTTTTTAATTAATAAATTATGATTGACCATTTCTTATAGTCTTGCTATTACAAGTGAACGATACTTTTGACATGTTTTAAAAATCATAACAAAAATTAAATGGCAAGATGTAAGATTTAAAAAATCTCACTGGTATTAGATCATTGTAAAACTGGCTAAAAATTAAATAAAATTAAAGAATTTGAAATATGATTAAAAAAAGATTGTCTTTATCATTCGAATAATTTAAATTTTAATTTAAAAGTATTATAAAAATTTAATTAATTAATTAATTTTATTTATAAGAACCTATTAATTAATAAAAATTGACTGATTAATTAATAAATTGATCAAATTTTAACAAAAAAGTTATAAAAGTAAATTAAGTCGGAAAGTTAAAAACGAAACCTAAAAATTGGACAATTCAAGATTTTTAGGGTTAAACTGACTGAATCGATTGAATTTTTTAATCATTACTTATAAACGATCAAATAAAAGAATTTCTATTCAAAAGAAAGAAACTCTATCATAATTAGTTAGCAAAACTTTTCTATCAAATATTAATCATTTTTCCTTATGTTGTATAAGCTGAGTGAGTTTTTGTCCTAATTTCAGATTATTTATCCGTCTGTGTGATGTTCTATATCATATTGTAACAGAATGGTTTGATTTCAATAATTTTTTTTTGAATCCAATCAATTATAAAAAATCAATTATTAGCCAACTATAATTTAATTGATTGGGAATATTATGTGATGACATTTTTATTCATTTAACTTTTTAAACAATATAATCAAATTCTACAATAAATACATAATTAAGGTGAGGGAATCCCAATGCGTTCTGGTCTACAAAATACAAATTTACTACAACTAGTTGAGCAAGCTATAGCAGAACAAATTAATTGTATGTTCAACTTGGTAGGTTTCATTTAAACATTGATTTATGATCTCGACGAAGACATGTAAGAACAATAGCAAAAGAAGAGGAGAGGAGGTAACATACAAATTATAATGGATCTAAGTATACCATCCAGCCCTTTGGCTCAGCTCTAGGATAGTTAGATAGACACGCAAGGGAATCTTGGTTCAAACTAAGTCCTAGTCAACAAAAAAAATGTCAAAGTGTAAGAAACTCGATTCAGCGTGCTATATTACGATACGTAAACTAATTATAACACAATCAAAAGAAGATAATTATAAATATATAGGAATTAAAATTTTCAACCTAGAAGATCCTAATTCATTATAAATTTGTATGTCTAATTTTTACACTATTCATTTATATTTATTAAATGACCATTTCATCACAATAGCTTAAGCTGTTGTGTGAGGTTAACTCAATTGGCTTTATATATTCTTTAACATACACCCTCAAATAAGGCCAACTCAATTGATTTTATATATGCTTGAAACTTGCACAGACCTACTTTACTTTGTGCTTAATTTAATTAGAATAGGTGGGTGATAGGATTCGAACTCATGACCATTTGATCATTGAGGCTCTGATATCATATTAAATGACCATTTCACCACAATAGCTTAAGCTATTATGTGAGGCCAACTCAATTGATTTTATATATCCTCTAACGATATTATTGTTTAAATATGAAAAGTCTTCAACGGGGGACAAAACTCATGATTGGAGTTCATAGCTACGACCTTTTAAGTTGAACCTAACAAATAGTAGGCGTGAACTAAGCGATGGATGCAGAAATCTTTAGCTTCCTGTCAAGCATGCAGAAGCAGCAGTTTTATCGATAACCTGTGAATTGAACTCTCCGGACTACATGTTATACGATCTCCTCTCTCTAATGTAATTCACTTGCTTATGTATTGCTTCTTGTAATATATGTATATACTCTCTGATGATGGTGGTCGCTTGTCAGAATACTTCATTCCTTTACGTGGAAGAAAGATGGAGGCGGACTGAAAACGGCCAGCTTTGTTCTTGTCATTCTAATTGGCAGAAGCCATAGCTAATTGCGCAAGGAAGGAGAAATCAATTGTGTGTATCTGGTAACTTAGACGAATTCAATTTAACTGGTGTTTGCAATTTTGATATCTTTACTTTTGGTCCGTCATTCCAAAAACATGTTTAATCAATAATCCTAAATTAAAAGGTTCTTAAAAGGATTTACTGATGTAAGCGGGGTCACGGATAATCGAGCAAGGTCAGACAGAGAACTAGCTATACCAGAATAGTCCATGACCAAAGCTAGGACCAAAAGATTTAAAGAGGCTTTTTGGGTACATGTGGACTTTTATCTTGAGAAGATGGCAAGCTCCAAGCCTACTGGAGGAGAGTTAGTTGGGTCACAGCCTAAATTGATCAACTTGTCTCAAATCCTTGGACTGGATACACTTGGAGCTTGAAAACACGAAGACTTTTATTTAATTTTTGGACTTTGTTTCATTTTAGGCTTCCATGTATTTTAGCCCAACCCTTATTATTTGACCTAGGTATAAATATTTATGTTTTAGGGTTTTACGATTTTTTTAAGATCTGAATTGTGAGAAAAGCTGTTGGATCCGAAACCCAACTGTTTAAACTTAATACTATCACTCTTGCTCTGATATCATAACTGTTGGAACCCAATCCGGAGACCAGATCCCAACCGGAAAGCAGAAAGCAGGAGAGACGGAAAACAGAACGAAACACAAAACATGTATCGGATCATATAACGAATCAAAGCGAAGCTAAC
>JANIPM010000232.1:6474653-6485219 GCA_027478405.1 Erythroxylum cassinoides
GCTACATCCCTCTTCATGCCTTTCCACCAGAAATGTTCCTTCAAATCTCTGTACATTCTGGTGCTGCCTGGGTGCATGGAATAAGGCGCATTGTGTGCCTCATCCATGATCTCATCCTTAACTGCCTTATCATTCGGAATACATAACCTGTTTCCGACTACCATTAGCCCATCATCCCTTACTTGCACTTCTGACTGCTTACCATGTTGAATTTCATCTCTCAGCTTACTTAATTCTGTATCCTGCTCCTGCAACTCCTTGACCTTCTCCCTAAGGATAGGTCTAACCCTGAACTGAGCAAGAATACACATAAATGGGTATGTTAGCATTACTGATAGAAAAATCCCCTCTCTCATAATTTGGTAACTTTTCTTAGTTAATTTTCATTGTGACATTTATGTTGCTCAATTTCAATTTCTTTTTTTGTTAAACTTGCAAATTAATTTCTTGATAATCACTTTCTAGTATTTACTTTTCTGTGCAATTTTATTTTCTTTTTATTAATTTCCTTCGTCTTAGATAATCTAGGATTAGATTAGTTCACCTTCCTCGTGGGATCGACCCTTTATATACTACAAATCACTACCCATGCACCTACGATATCTGAGGGTTATAAATTGTAAAGCTTGCCTAACATCCAACAAGATTCTGAATGCTAGCTCTTGTTTATTGTTGAATGTTGTTATCATTTCTTCCAATGAAGATCCAGAACTTAATGGTTGACCTTGTCTTTGATATGGTTGGTAAGAGCCTTACTGTTGTCCTTATTGTCTATAATTGTTAAATGGAGAATTCTTCCATCCTAAATTCTGTGCATAGGGGTAGCTAGGATCACACTTCCCTTGTGGTTAACCCGAAAAACTTCAAAAAGCACTCATTTGTTTCGTGGAAGTCTCCTACAAGGTTGGACACATATTAGTGGGATGTCCTACCATTGTGTAAATTTTGCATACCTTGACTTATTAGGTATCATTTGTAGCCAATTGTCTCACTAAAGATGTCAAACCGACTATCTATTGCTCCAATGTGGCAGTACTAGCTTCACTGACTTTCAATAGTATGGGTTCCTCTCGAATTTTGAATTATTAAGAGCTAGCAGACATGCTGAGATTCCTAGCTTCAATGGGTGCCTTATCTACCAATGCACCCTTACTTGTTGCATCTATCATAATTCTTTCTAATTGCTGCATCTATCATAATTCTTTCTTATGGTAGAAGCCTCTTATAGAAATATTAGATCTAGAGCTGTTCACTGATTTGATGGTAAGGGCAGCTAGTATACAGCTTCTTTAAACACTCTTATTACTCATATAATGTGTCCTATGGTGCTATCGCATTGCACATATTTCTTTCCAAATATTTGTAGCTCAAGAAGTAGGAAAGTACTTCTCCAAAAAATTCTTTGCATCTCATTCCAAGTATTGATTGATCTAGATGGCAAGTAGTAAAGCCAATCTTTAGCGGCGTCCCCCAATGAGAATGAGAATGAGAATGCTCTCATCTTAATATGCTCTTCTTTTATCCCTGCTAGCTTCATGCTAAAGAAAACTACATCGAGATCCTTAAGGTGCTTATGAGGATCTTCACCTTGTGTACCACAAAAAGTAGGCAAAAGATGAATCAAACTAGATTTAAACTTAAAAGCAATATTAATATCAGGAAAATCAATACACAAGGGGTAATGATTAAAATAAAGAGCAACCAACTACTTAAGAGTGTGATCATTAAATTGTTAAGCCAGGTTAGAATCAATTTCAAAAATAGAATCACTAGAAGAATCAAAAAGCAAATCCAAAGCAATTTGAATTCTTGGTGAAGAATCAGGTCTCCTGTCAAATGGTGATGGATCCTCAAGACTTTGCTTGTCATCTTAATCTACATATCGTTCTTTCAATTTTTGGATCAAATTTCAATTCAGCTGAGTGAGAAGATTGTGTCATGCACTGTAACTATCCAAACAAGAAAAGAAATTAACCACAAATAAAAATAAAATAAAATAAATTGATAAAAGAAAAGGATATTAATCTTCAGCAACGACGCCAAAATTGGTAGACGAATGTCAAAATTGGTAGTGCTTCATAACACTACTTTTTTTTGGAGAAAGTAACATATATTAATTAAAAGGAGGGTTCATACAAGAAAGCTATATACAAAGCAAAACAAAAAGCCACAGGCGGCTCTCAAAGTTGAAAAACAGGTAAGCCACAGACGACTCTATAAGTAAAGTAAGCCACAGGCGGCTCTCAGAAAGAAACAAAGCCACAAGCGGCTCATAAAACAAAACAAAACAAGACAACTAAGTAGAAAGCCTCCATATATGCCTCTGAAGAATGGGAATCTGAAGACGGGCCTCAAGGTCGAGAAGCCGGGAACGGATAAGCTCAAAGATGTCCTTAATAATGTCGCCGGTGGACCGATGTCGCCTACTGAAGATGCGGTTATTCCTTTCATACCAAAGAAAGTAGACAGTGGCTGATAGGACTAACCGTGAAAGAAGGTATCGGTAATCCTTGCGTCGGTGAAGATGAGTGCAGGCTCACTAAAGAAGGGGAACCCAAGTGGTCGAAGGCCAAGAAGTGTGGGTCTTCGTCGAGAGGGAACCCCAAACAACGGCAGAGAATCGGCACTGAAAGAAGAGGTGATCATGTGTCTCCGCAGAAGTACCACAAAGTACACAAGCCAAGGATGTCAGGACGCCAAAGAACTAGAGCCTGTCCATGGTCCGAAGTCTCTCCTGTGATGCCAACCAGAGGATGAAAGAGTGTCGAGGAATGTGTCCTAGAAACCACAACAAATGGTGAATCGGGTTTACTGGACATCGGGATCGGAGAAGGTCCCAGGTTGAGTTGACAGAGAAGACTCCAGATGAGTGACCTCTCTAAACCCAGCTATCAGACTGAAGCTGCGGTCGAAAGCGAACTGAGTCCCAAATCTGTTGTAGCTCATGACTCCCCTTCGAAAAAGCCCACTCCCCATCACGAATAATCTCCGACACCCGAGCATCCCAAGAGAGCCTAGTAGAAGATAGCTCGAGGAAGGAGAATCAGTCACATAGGGGGCCCTGATTTAGTAACCAATAATCCTGCCAAAGAGAAGTATCTCGCCCATCACCAATACAAGCTATAATAAGGCCTCTGCACCACTCTCGGCTCAACAGAATCTTTCGTCAAACCCAGGAAGAGCTCAACGGGATTCGGATATGCCAAAAGGATCAACCTCGCAGCAACACTGCATGTACCCACGTGGTCCACGTAGAGGATCGGTCTGTAAATAGTCTCCATACATACTTAAGCGTGGTCGCCCTATTCTAGTCCCTGATCCTCTTAACTCGAAGTCCTCCCTCCTGTCTCGGAAAACAAACTGACTCCCATGCCACCTTAGCCCCAGTGTGGGACAATGAAGCACCCCTCCAGAGAAAAGCGGATAGAATACTCTCAATACGGCGAGTGATGCTAGTAGGCAATAGAAACATACCTGACTAGTAGACTTGGATAGAGAAGAGTACAGATCTAATAAGCTGCAGCCGACCCGCGTAAGTGAGAGAGGCCGAAGTCCACAGTCGAATCCGGGAAAGTATCCTCTCCACCAAAGGAAGACAATCTGCATGCCTCAGACGGGTAGTGATAAGTGGGACACCCAAGTAACGGATCGGGAGGGAGCCAATCTGAATCCCCAGGACACTCTGTAAAGAGGAAATCTCGACCTCGGGAATCCTTGATAAAAAGACCCGACTCTTATCCGAGTTCATGGCCAACCCGGAAACCCTCTCAAAATCTGTCAAAGCCTGGCGGATGATCTGCAGGGAATCTAAATCTGCACGACTGAAAATCATCAAATCATCCGCAAAACATAGATGGGTAAGGGAAAGCTGTCGGCATCTCCAATGATAGCCATAATCCGACGATGCTGTCACCTCTCGCAGAATCCCATCGAGCCCCTCCATCGCCAGTACAAACAAATAGGGAGAAAGGGGGTCCCCCTGTCGCACCCCCCGAGTGGCAGCAAAATAACCATGAAGTGATCCGTTAAGAGCGACTGAGAAATGTGCAGAGCGGAGACATACCTCAATCCATCTGATCATGCTCTCAGGAACTCCGATGGTCCTCAATCCCAGTAAAATAAACTCCCAGCTGACTGTATCGAAAACCTTACGAACATCAACCTTGATAGCACATCGTGGTGGTGAGCGATCGAGGTGATAATCGTGCATCAACTCCTGGGTAAGAAAGATCGCATCTGCAATTTGCCTCCCCGAGACAAACGCCATCTGAGCTCTTACAATCACCTCTGATAAAACAGCTTTAAATCGATTTGCAATGACCTTTGAAATACACTTGTAAAGGACATTGCAGCAAGAGATCGGTCTAAAGTCACTCAATATCTACGGACTCTCCACCTTGGGAACCAGGGTAATCCTAGTAGAATTCACCCAGTGAGGCATAGCCGAGGAAGAGAAGAAATACCGCACCGCTGCTCTAAAGTCTGCTCCAATGACGTCCCAACACCTCCTAAAGAAGAAAGAGGTGTAACCATCAGGTCCTGGAACCTTATACGAATTATTTAACTTAGACTTCATCATGTGTTAGTTAGTCTATACGAATATTCTCACAATTTAAAATTAAGTTGTCATAAAATATAAATGTAAAAGTCAAAAGATTATTAACTAAAACAACACCCATTAAATTAAACAAATTGAAGCATATAAAATTGAAGTAAAACCTTCCCTTGTATCGAAGGAAACCGATCGATACAATCGAGCAAAAGTCTAAATAAATTAAAATTAATATAATACTAAAAAAGTCTAAAAATTACTTTAAGCTTTTTCTCCACTTGCCTGCATTTTTGCGGCACTACAGAAAAGATCGGCATTTATTGATGGAGAAAGGTAAAGGGTGCGGTCTCTGACCTCAGGTTGAGCAACACACTGAAGCAGTAGCAGCAGTGGACTAGTGGTGATACAAGAACAAACAGAGAGGCGTTTTGAGCCACAAAATCATGATGGTATGCTCTTTTGTTAGTTGCAACTAATTAATAACCTCACACTTATATATTGCAAACAGGCCTATTCTTTTGCTTTTATATTTACTTTCTGCTTTGTCGTGTGAAGCAGCATATGATAAATTTTAGAAAATTAACCAGAGATATAAATTGCAAAATTAAGGTACAAGTCCGATTAAAAAGCCTGTAGTATTAAACATGTTTTCCTTTTGACAGGCGATGTTTCTTCTTCAGGGTTCAATTTTTATAGGATTAACACTTGGAAGCAGAATTTGTAGTGGGGTTTATACCAAAAGTCAAAAATGCTTCTCGCTTTTCTTCTCTCTTTACCTGTACCGTTAATAATAAGGTGGTCGATGGTGTGAAAAATAGTAAGCTCCATCTTCTCCAAAAGAGATAAAATTGAAGATAAAAAGATAGGTATGGACGTGAGTGGTGGTTCGTGACTGGAAATGGTTGAAGCAAACACAGACCATTGAAAAGAAATCGAAATAAAATCTCAATCACTTACGTGCCAAAACTCGGAATCCTTATTGAATGCCACCTTTTGGAGGTTGAAAGATGTACACTAGTGAGTGAGTAGTGAAATGAGTGGTTGCATACACTTGCAGCAACTGATAGTAGCCAAGTCTTTTTAAGTAGGCAAGGCAGTATTGATGCGTACAGGAGAATCACTTTGGATGTTGTATATAATACACTTAATACAAACCAAGTTAATATAATTTAATAGTTATATCAATTTTGTAGATTTTTTATTGGAGATAAAGAGAAGAAAATTAATTTTGTTCAATGAAAGAAAATGGAAGAGAAAAGGACGGGCTTCGAGAGTTCGAGTGACAAGGACATACCCTCAGTGGATTAAGCTTTGAGGCCACTCTTTTCACTCGCGAACTCTTCCTGGTCTTCTCGCTCACACTTGGCTCGTGAATTCTCTCTCAATCAACCATACACTTGGCAACTTGTTCACATATGCGCTGGTCCATTTAGTGCCCTGCAAGCAATTCACGCCCATTGATTTACTCTCCAAGTGGTCTAAGCGATGAATCTAGAGGTAGGGAGGAGACTTTGAACTCAATTCAATCTAAAATATATTAAAATTTACAAATGCGATTTGGAATAGTTTTAAATCACTAATTAATCATAATTTAGTTCAGTTAACACTCAGAGTGAGTTTTCATATCTAGTGTATTCCACTTGCTTATTACTCTACTTGGCTTCACAGTAAACGACGACAAAGATTGTTCACCTACTTAGTTTGCATGTTGAAGCAAATCATGGTGGTTTGTTAGCCAATCAATCCGTTGACAATACACTTATGTTGTTTTTCCTTCTATTTCTTTTCCAGTTCTAGTTAAAACTGGAATTGCTTCATTAAATTGCCAAGTTGACATGAACACTTTTCCAATTAACCAAGTCAAAGTGGTGGTTGATGCCTTAGCTCTCTTAATATTTTTACACACTAATAAATAGTTTAAAGGTGTGCAAAGATTAATATAAATTAACATTGGTCTTAATCTTGATGTTCATACAAAAATTTAAATAATGTATTGGATAATATGATATGATATAATCTTGTAGATAATGTTATTTTAATGTTGAATGTGTATCATGTAGATAAGATATCCATAAATAATTAGAAAATAAGGACATTGCTTGTGAGGTATCATTGTCCTCTGTTTGTTCGATGTCCCCTGTCCCTTGATTATTAGTTAGCCCAACACTTGTGAGTGGAGATAGCATGTTGACCCAATCTCCCTGACAGTGCTGCAAATATTAGGAGGTGAAACCATTCGTTTCATGGTCTAAATTCTCCTCATTAGCATTGGATTTGTCAAGAGTTATCTTTCCCTGAAAAATGTATTTGTCAACTTGTTTATTCCTCAACTCAACTAGTTGAAGACTATTTGATTGTTGTTGCATTGTTTTGTCAATATCTGCATTTACCTGTTCTGTACTACAACTGATTGCCACCATTGTTCTATTACCTTCGGGCACCATTGTTTTATGCTCAGGGGAGGTAATAATCTCTGCTATTTGCACTGTCTTGTTCTTAAAGGGGGTAGAACTATCAGTAGCCTCATTATCCTTTCCTTCATTTTCAATAACCAACTGTAGAGAGTTTGTCGCCCTAACTAAATTCTACGATATATGCATACCAACAGGCATTATACGCTCTTCATCGCAAACAACAGTAACTTCATTAACTACTTGCTCACAATGAACTATTCCAGTAGCACCCGTGATTAATTCATCATGCCAAGCTAGTTGGAAAGTTTGACTACTGAGGGTCCATTTCTTAGAGGATGTATTTGGTTGTCACGGGTAGGAGATATGCACAATTGTTTACTCAAGTTCACCAGTATCAGTTATACGCATAAGAGGTGATCAACCAAAGGTGATGCTTTAGCTATTTCGATACATACCTTAGCATAGCCGATCCTCTCCATTTGTGCCGTTTCGGAATCCATGCAAACATGTTTTCTCAGGAAGCTAGCAAGAAAACTCAACCTTTCAATTGTCTAGAACTCTAATGGCATGTTATGGATGACGCATTTGTGGAACAAGCTTATGAAAGGAAGAGGCGTTAATTTAGGACTTCTTATTCTTATTTTTATTATTTCTTTTAAAATCAGTTTGTTATTCCTATTCTTATCATTGTTCTTTTAATTAGAAGCCTACAGAATAGGTCTTCTACTGCTGTTAGGAGACTAACCTATTTAAAGGCAATTATTGTGAATAAGAGAGTAGTCAAAACATTCAACTTAATCAAAAGATCAGAGTTCTCTCTTAACTTGAACTTTAAGGTTTCAGCCTCTCTTCCAACGAGCTGAATTATTATTCAAAATAGGTCGACGCGGGAACTCAAGTAGAAAAAAGGAAAAAGGAAGAAAATTAGAGATAGATTTTTCCGTTAATCTCCCTGTGATGCGATCTTTCTCTAGAAGTCTTAACAATTTGGTATCAGAGCCAATCATAATGGGCGATGAGATCAAATCTAGATTTCAAGAGGAACAATCCCTTATGGATTCTAAACTAGCCGCAATGGAACAACTCCTTAAGGAGAGAATTGCACAAGTCCTTCAGGAACAATTATCGATTTGGGACTCAATGTCAATAAGGCTACCCGCAACGACAGTAGCACTTTTGCTCCTATAATGGGTCAACCAGCCACCACTACTGCCATAGAGGGTGCCATACATCCTGTTCCACAACTAGGAATTCATCAGTCCATAGTTCCCTGGTATGCAAGGTTGGATTTTCCGTCGTATAATGGGACTAAAGACCCTTTAATTTGGGCTCACCACTGTGAGCAGTTCTTTGAGAATCAGAATACCCCCGAAGTAGAAAAGGTGGGATTAACTGGTTTTCATCTTCTGGGTGAAGCGTAATTGTGGTGTTATCAATTGAAAAGAGTAAGGGGATCAATGACTTGGGCAGAATTTCAAAAATGCTGCTTCCAACGATTTGGGCCATCTAAAAGTAGCAACCCGTTGGGTGAGTTGGTCACGCTCTGACAAACCGGAACGATTGAACTCTATCAAAGATAGTTTCATGAAAAATTAGCTAGGGTTAATGAGCTCATTCTCGAAAATTTGCATATGGGTTTATTCATGACGGGTTGGATGACTCTTTACGAATATTGAATCATCCATCAAACCTTGATAGTAGGAACCTTATAACAAAATTGGAGAGTTCAGAGAAAACATATGCACATTTTGAATGTTACAAGAGCTCTAAGATTTAAAACAAATTTACTTATAAAGTTATGAGGGAGAATGTGTGTTGACTGCTAGATATTTGATAAATAGGACACTCAATGGATTGCTTGGTGGAAGAGCTTGAATGAAATGTTTGAAAAATCTCCTCAATATAATTCAATAAAGGTGTTTTAATATTCGTGTAGAAAGAATGAATCATGTGTGTATAATATTGAGCAAGAAGAGTATTTTGTTTCTTGTGATGTGGGATTCTACGAGATGAGTTTTCCCTTCAGAGTAACTGATATGAGAGAGTGCAAAATTTTTGAATAGGAACATGATGATCCACCCAACATAGAAGTGAGATGGTGTAGCACGGGAGAAGGTGAGCTAAGTTGTGTGGAAGTTAGCGGATTGAAATAAGCCAAAGAGAACATACAACAGATAACAGAGAGAAGAATAATGATGAAGTAGTTATAAGTTCCTCCTATCATAACAAGAACATTGAACAAATTGAGAAAAATAGTGGAGAAACTGAGGCAAGGACAAATGAACAGACCAACAAGCAAGTGGTGCAACAAGAAGAACTTGGAAGAAGGCAATGTCATAAGCAACTGACAGAGAAATTCAAAAGCCATGTGATACATATTATGCATTGCATAAAAGAACCCTCCCCACTTGCCAACGCAACATAGAAATATATTCGGGGAGGCGACATTCTCAGTATGAGGGATTCTACGGGTGGTTCACCGTGTTGGCAATCACTTGTCAAAGTAGCTCATGTCCTTTTCAACGGGTTCAGGTATCGCATTGGCAGTGGTAGCTCGAACTCCTTTTGGCGAGATAATTTCCTAGGCTTTGGGTCGTTGCAAGATTTTGTTCTTTCTATAGAGGAAGAGGATGTCGATTTGATGGTTAGTGATGTGCTGCAAGCGGATGCACAGTGGGATTGGGGTAGGGTGACTTCAGCAATCCCGGTCGAAGTCCAAGCTCTCTTCCCCATGGTTTTTCAACCATGTTTCTCCAAGGGAGTGGACGGGTCTTTTGGGGCAATTCTCCAAATGGGATTTTTTCAGTTAAGTCTGCGGTGGATTGGCTTACTCGTTGTGCTGCTGGACGGCCTACAGTTGTTCCCAGGTCGGATTGGATGTGGATCTGGCAGCTTCGTTCTCCTGAGAAGGTTCGGTTCCTAGCTTGGCTTATTGTTCATGAGCGAGTCCACACCCAAGAGTTTTGTCACCTTCGCCACTTGGACACTTCAGGTTTGTGTCGTCAATGTCTTTCCGGTGTTGAATCAATGGAGCATCTGTTTCGTGACTGTTTGAAAGCCCGCCAGGTATGGTTTCATCTTTTTCATGGTGTCTTGCCTACTCTTTTCTATTTTGGCTCGTGTGTTTCGTGATTCAAGAAATGGAGTAGGGATTCTTCTAATTTAGGGGTTGGTCGTTGGCCTGACATTGTGTTCCTCACTGGTATTTGGTTTATTTGGCTCATGCGAAACCATGATACCTTTGGAGATTTGGATGTTACCTGCCCGCTCATGTCTCAGTTACATTGTGCGAGTATTGAGTGGAATACGTTATTGGGCCCTATGGCCCCTTGCGATGTTCCTGTCAGGCATTGGGTGGGCTGGACTGTTCCAGTTGATGATACCATCTGTGTTAATGTGGATGGGAGCTCTCGGGGTAATCCGGGTGAGGCAGGATTTGGCGGGACTATTCGGGATTCGATTGGTACTTGGTTGGGTGGTTTCTATGGCAGTATTGGCACAACAACTAATATGGTTGCGGAGTTGTCGGCAATCTTCTTTGGTCTCCTCTCAGCTTGGGATAGGGGGCACAGGCATATCATCCTTTGTTCTGATTCTCAA
>JANIPM010000232.1:6488353-6512145 GCA_027478405.1 Erythroxylum cassinoides
AAATTAAATGATTTATTAAATTATACTTTATTTATAAATTAATTATTAATCATTAACTATTCATCTAATTCAGTTATAATTAATAATAATTAATATATTACAATGAATGTATATATGTTGGCAAGTAGTTATGGATGTGGCTTAATAATCAAAGGCGAGACTACTATGCATGGTTATGACTTGTATGTTTATTTACGAGCAATTAACACCTGTATAATTTTACAACATTTTTTATTAAATAAATAATTAATTAATTATTGATTTATTAAAATATAATTAATCTATTCATTCATTAATGAAATAGAATTAGTGCTTATATTTTCATTTTTATAAAATATAGTATATACAATTAATTGACTAAAACTATCATATTATTGTCAAAAAATAATTAGTGAATTAGTTACTTAAAATAAAAAGAAAATTTATTATTATAGGAGTCACAAGCATGACTAAATTGTCACGCCTATGAAAAGATCTATTTTTAACTCCTTAATTAAATAAAATTAATTAAAATATAATTCATAACTGTCAATATATAATTAAAAATTGATCTATTCAAATCTTATTAATTTATTTATTAATTAATGATTAATAACACGTAATTATTACTTATGTTATTTTTAATGTGTCTGAAATATTTTCCTTTTTTAATTACATATTCTTAAAATATCTTTAATTACTTTAATTACAACTTTGCTTGATTTCTTAGCAACACATGGAGTTAAAGCAATCACTAGAGAAAAATATTCTGCTGAAATATTTAATGGTGATCGATGGACAATCAAACCACCACAAAGTTCAAGAACAACATCAAAAGTCCCAAGTAAATCACAGACATGGGAAAATGTGGATGGATCTATAAGTATGAAGTTCACCAACTATGAAAAAAGAAAACAAATTCAGCAGGAGGAAGCTGAAAATCTAGATGAAGATGAAGATCAAATTGAAAGGGCTTTAGTTATCACTCATCGAGTAATCAAAGAAGAAGAAAGAAGGATAAATCGTATCCTTCCTGATCACTTTATACAAAGTGAAAAAGAAAAAGGTATAATATGGGATCACCTTGGAGATTGCAAGTATTGGGTAAAGTACACAATCCCAGAGGAAACACAGCCCGTCATATGTGATGGATGGGGAGATGAGTTTGAAGACTCAGAAGAAAATAGTACTGTATTAATTCAGAAAGATTTTTCCGACTCTGAAGAAACATCTGAAGAAGAAACACCATGGTACTACAATATACCTAAAAAGGGTATAAAAGAAACACTTCTTATGGCAGATATCTCAGAAATGGAGTATCCAAAATTGAAGGAAGAAGATTTACAAGAAACTCCATTTTTACAAGAAATCCTCAAGGAATCTATTAAATCTGCGTCAACATCACAGGTAGTTGATTCAGGATATCGGCCACCTACAGATTTTCATATGGGATTACCAGATTACCCTCCTGCCACAGGAGAATACAAGATTAGCGTTCCTGAGATAAGAGAAAAATTTGGAAAAGCAAAAGGAAAAAGGATAGAAACATCTAATCAATGGATGTTGCCACCTGCCCAAATACAAACAGGGGCTATGCTAGTCCTGCCAGAAGATATATCTCAATATGAGGATGTCATTACAAGATGGGAATCTGTGAATACGAATCTCATTGACAGAATGAGTTGGGTCAATAATCAAGCAAAAGTCACATTTATTGAAAATCTCTTGGGAGAAACAATGAAGAGATTATTTCAACAATGGAGACTTGCATACCCACAAGAATATGAAATGCTCGTCAATGCTGCAGATGATACGCAGATCGTATTTTCACAAATACGAAAGATGGTTACTTTAGAAGAACCATATCAAGGATCTACAGCTTTTCAAGACAGAGCATATGCAGACTTAGAACATGTGCTAGGCCTTCTGCTCATGATGTCTTTAGCTTAGTATACTTCGCCTTTTCTGCACTGAATATTTCTTTGGGATTTGTAAAGAAATATGTTTTTCTTACAATAGCTGGAGGTGTTGTTTCTCCTTTTTCAGATATTTTTATTCTTTGGACCTCTTGTACCAACGTATCAAGGGCCTCCTGAAATTGTGGGTTTTCTTTTGAAACCTTTAGGAAAGTTTCTTCAAATCTAGATATTCGTGTTTCTAGATTTTCAATTTTCTGTAGTGTTTTTATCAAAAGATAAATAACACAATTTTCCTGCTTAGTCAAGGAGTTTAATGTATTTGAGATTGGTTCTCCTAATTTTATCCTTTTGAACCCTTCTGCTGGATCACCTAATAACGCAGTTGCTGTTATAGCTTCTTGATATTCTGGATCTTTAGTAGCAGTAATATCAAATTTTCTGGTGCAGTTGCTCCAGAAGTTCTTCTACTTTTTGTATTTTTCTTTCCAACTGTTTTGTCAGTTGAATGGCTTCCTGCTCAATTTCTTTTGGTTTATCAACTATCAAGTCAATTAACCCAGCTATTTCTTTCTTTGAAGGTATTTCTTTTAGCTTTCCTTCTAATTCTTCCAATCTTTCCTCAAGACTGTGAAAATGCTTCAAACATACTTTAGATAATAAAAGTAAACGGTCATGAATCACACTGGTATTGAACAAGGTATTTAACTGTAAATCACAAATTAAGTTTAACTGCTTGTTATCAGAATGATATACATGTTTAAAACCCTTTTTATAACAAGAAAATTCTATTCCTTCAATGGTTTCTTTTCCAAAAGGAGGTTCAACAGCCAAATCCAAATATTCAACAATCTTTCGTCCTTGATAGTACCTTTCTATTGATTGTTCAAAACGATTACTCATAAACTTCTTACTTTCAAACTAGGTACTTTCCCGTTTTGGATTTAGAACTCAATTTCCCTCAAATCGCCTCTCCACGGCTTCAATTAGGTACTTTACTTTTGTTCTTTCTTATCCTCACGGCGTAGCTACCTAATTTAATCATAAAAAGAAAGAGTATAAAACTTTTAATCAATATAAGGTTGCATCCATTTCTTATACAATTTTAACCTTTTACGTAATGCATCAATTTCTTGATTGCATTGATACAAAAGGTATTTTTCTTCACCAAAAAGATAGAAAGCAGATTCTTTCTGAGCTTGAGCTTCCTTAAACTGAGGATGGTGAGGATTATTACAAATACTCATAAATTCTGAGCTAAATAACATATTTCTATATGCTTCAATCCTTCTCTCATTTTTAGCTCTGATCTTTTCAAGTCTCTGAATCCCAGTTCTTACATATGTAATCATAGAATTGAGACTTCTTCTTTTATCAAAGTAATTGGCCATGACTGTTGATCCTTAAGAAAAACCATGGAATTAATAAAACTTAAATATTATAAAAACAGATCTAAACACAATATCAAACTTAAAACAAACAACTAAACTTTCTTGATTTAGTTACTCATACCTAGCTCTGATACCAAATCGGAAGTTTTTTCCCAGATTGATCTTTGCTAGACACAATTTTTACTTCTTGTGCGGATTATAGCAAATGAGTAACTCAGAGTTTGATAAAATATGAAATTTTATTTGCGGAAGATGGATTTTACAAGTGGAAGATTTGGAGGATTACTGAGAGTTGTGTTGCTCAGTTGTGTCCTCTTTGTTACAAACTATGGCTTTTATAGCCATTACATTCAGACTATTGAATTATAATGGAAGACAGAATAATTATTTCGGGTGCTCATTGGGCCTCATAGTGAATAATTCAATTCTTTTCCATCAATAATTCTTGTCCTATTGTGGAATTATTAGTTCCACTTTGCATAGTGAACGACAAGTGTTCGTTCCTTATTTAAAGTTACAACATTATTGGACAAAGAGTCCATTATTTTGTAGCAGATAAGAATCTGCTTTTTCTTCTGGCAGACAAGGAATCTGCTTTTTCTGTTAGCCACTTATTCTTCCTTTGGCCACTTCTGTTTGACATGTGATTGATGTGAAGGACGACCACGTGTTACTGGCTTTAGTGATCTGGTTCCAGCTATCCATTCTTGAGTTGTTTTGTGATACCGTGGATTTCTTCTTTCTTCATCTGAAAGATTCTGATATGCTTGAGCTATCCCTTCATCTTTCTGACTATAAAGAATCTGTTCTTCTTCCTCACTTGTCTCTTTTTCTTCCTTATGAAGTTCTTCTATTGTCTGCATTAGTTCCTATACTTCTTGTTGCAGACGAACTATCTCTTGATGATGATATTCAGCCATTGGTCCTTCTCGAGGTTCCTTTTCAATGAATATTTCTTCATCCAAACTAATGCCATAATACATTAAATACTCAAGTGCTTCGTTGAAGGAATAAAATCCCTTAAACTTTGGTTTTGCCAGTTGGCAAACTTTCTTGAGCAGAGTTGAATAATAACAATAAATACCTCGATCTGGTCCATTGATCAATGCATAATATGAATAACTTTTACCTAAAGGAGGTTGCATGATCTTACTGAAATAATACTGTAAAGCACAGCAGGCATTTTGCTTTTGTTTGCTGCTATTCGCTTTCCATATTGCATCAAGAAGACATTTCTGGTTTTCATCCAATGGCAGGTTATCCAGTGGACGATATGCTTTTGGATCTTTTGGATCCAATATTGGTAACTGTGTTTTACCAAAACGGCAAAACTTTTGCATTTCTTCCTCTTTTTTCTTTATCGGAGAGGACCGTTTCTTCATGGTATTGATGATTCTTTCTACAGGAACATGGCCTGTAAGTTCTTCCCTAGTAGGGTGAGAACTTGTTCCTTCTTGTTTTTGTCCATACCTTGTATTTCTTCTATAGCTTGAGGTAGATTCCTCAGAACTTGAACTTGTTTGTCGTTTAAAACGTTGTCTTTGTAAGTCATTGATCGTTCGGTATGGCCTGCTACTTCTTTGTTCTTCTCTTGCGATCTGCTTATCCTTTCGCTCCATGCTAGCTTCAGTACTATTCTTGATAGTTGATCAGCAAGGATATTTTTCTTTCCGTCTATATGTTCAAAGACGATCTTGACTCTAGTTCCTGTTATATAGTCCACAAAATTTATCCATCTAACCCTTGATGGTTTGTTTTGTGACTGTTTGTTGTAGAAAGTAATTTGGTGAAACCCACTTTTGAGATCGAATTTGCTGTAGATTTTGCTATATAATAATAATAATAATAATAATATATTATTATCATTATTATTATTATTATTATTATTATAAGAAGAAGAAGAAGAAGAAGAAGTTTAATAATATAATTAAGAATTGAAGAAGAAGAAGAAGAAGTTTAATAATATAATTAAGAATAAAAAATTTGCTTACGTGGGAGAAGGGATATTTTTTGAAGTTACTTATGTGTTTTATTTCGAAGACGGAGACAAGAAATTTTGTCCTTCAGCTTTGAAAGAAACAATTTTATTCTAATAATAATCGTCATTAGTTTGTACTACTTCATTTATATATAGAAAATTATTATATGTCACAACAATTTTATTAAATGAATGCATGATAATCAAAAAATATTTGTCCAAAGAACCTTTTAGTTGGACATGTCACAGGATAAAATAATATAATAAAAGACTGTTAAAAATATAAAGCTAAGAAACTAACATATCATAAACTGTAACATTATCAGCACCTAATCAACTTTTGTTACATATCTGGTCTTTCGTAATCTTAAGATGAAGTCAACTAAAAAGAGGAATCACTATCCAATCATTAGTTCTAAAAGTAGATTCTAAAGAAATAACAGATACATGAATTGACAAAAGATCTCATAAAATTTAGTGTAATTGGATAATCACTTTCACATGACATCCACTATGATAATATGTCCAATTGCCCATTTTTAACTTGAGTCACAATATTTGCCTCTAAATATTTGTCCAACTCCATCCTATTTTAACAGTTCAAGATCCTTTTTCCCTTATAAATTCTTTAAACGGGGAGTCAAACTTTTTACTATACTTGATGATGACGATGGATCATCAACAGATCAAGTTGATAATTAACAACAACGAACTTGATTTTTACCGGTTTTAATAGACTTATAAGATTTATTTTATGGATAATGAAAACTAAAATTAGTACAAGTGTTATTTCTTATAATTTAACATATCTTATGACTCCTGAAATTTAAGTGATGCTTAAAAACATGTCTATGCCCTCGATCTATACTTAAGAGGGTCACTTATTTGGAATGTGTTAGGCTTGATCTCTTTTTAGGTTGTTTTTTTGTAACTAGAGACACCCTTTTTAGTTAACGAATTGATTTACCTAAGGAAAAAAAACTTTCAAGGTTGGCTACTTGTAATTAGGATAGCAATGAAAAGGCACGGTTATTTACAGGAGGCAAAAGTACGAAAAACAAGGAAGGGGTCACTGATTCTCATTGTTAAGGTTTGATATTTTAGAGGATGTTGATAGAAATTGACATCTTTTACTAAATTAATATAATAATTATTTTATGAAATCTAATATCATAATAGCGAAGACATGTCTCATTAAAAAAACTTTTATTGATGTAGACAACATAATAACCAAAATCAAACATGGGGCGTGCCATGTGTATTGAGTTAACGTAATAAATTAATGAAGACTAACATTATATTATATTTGATAAAAAAAATCTTTTTATTAATTATTACAAAACAGACTACTACTTTTTAATAATTTTACAAAATTTATTGGTCTAAAATATATTATTTCTAATGTTTTAGTTAATCTATGTAAAAGTATAGTGCAAAAAAAAATTGGAAATAACTTTTTTATTGATAAAACAATATAATAAGTAATTATTTTTAAAAAATGAAAGGAATTATGTTACAATTGCAAAGGCTACCTATACAATGAGACATATTACCTGTCTACGATTAGCATGCGAACAATTTACAATAATATAAACACAAAAGAAAGCATTATAGCATCCAATCCTTTCTCAGGGCTTAGCTAATTAAGCTTTGTTTGCGATTGGCGATAAAGGCTACTCGAATCCAATTCACAAAAATGATCGGCTAACTAATGTTTACCTTCTTCAACTCCTTTATATATTTTCCTGTTCGTTCCCCTTTTCCCTCCAAACAGAATAGTTGACAGTTTAATAAGTAATTATGCTAAATATAAAGTCAACTATTGCATAAATGATTACTAGCTATAGAATCACTAAAAAAATAATGTTTTCACTCTATAATAGTATGATGAATATTTTAAAAAACTTGTAACGAGAAAACACTTACTGAAATAAAAAAAGTTTTTAAACACTTATTGGGAAGAGGAAATATAATATTTTTACAAAGTTATGATTTTAAAATAGTTTGACGTTATTGACTAATCATCATAAAAAATTGATGGAAAAGGACTTAAATTTTATAATAGAAATCAAAGAGGAAAGATTAATCAGTCATAAGCATTAATTTGGTGGGATGAGGATTGAGAATTGAATTGACATCAAAGATAAAGGCCAAAAATCATATTCTATTGGGATTCCCTATTAGATATAAAGTAGAATTATTATGTTATTCTTATTAAGATATATTATCTCAATTTATTAAGATATATTATGTTATTCTTATTAAGATATATTAGATATATTCAATCTCGGTCTACACCCTAATTAAACATAATTCATTGATTTGTTGTTCTTTTATCTCTCTTTGTAATTATCGGTCATATATTAACAACAAGCTTTGTTAATCTTGATTTTTCCTTAAATCCTAGCTAATTACGAAACGTTTGTTAATTAACCCTAGCCATCGGGAAACCTAGAATAAACTTTCTAAGTTTATCCAGACAATCACCTTATGAACTAGAAAAATAAACCAATCTAGGTAATAATCACATAAGCTCGGATTATTTAATCTATGTTATATTATCTCTAATGATTTGAAACCAATAGTTACTACACATGAATATGGAATACAATAATTATGTAGTACATTTGATTCTAGCAGTGGATTTTCATGAAAAACGATTCAATAGAGAATTTAAATCATCATCATTCAAATACCCAATAAATCTATATAAGATAACATAATCAATTTTTAATGAGAGAAAAAATAATAAAATAATAAAAAATACAACTGACATTAGGAACTTAGCCTTCCATGAATCTTTCCATAACAAATGCTTCAGCCCCATGAAAAGACCCTAGCCAAAGACCGTTTGTAGCACCTCCACTCATCTATTTTCTCTCATAGCTACTGTTCATGTGATGTGACAAATAAACATGTTGGTTCATGCATACTATTTATGCCTCCATTCTTCACCCACAAGCTCTCTTATACTGTTTTGTCTGTTTCATGATACTGTTGTGTTCTCTCCTCCCTATTCGCTGATGTGACGAGTAATGTTTGTGTCCACTATTCACTCTTAAAACCCTCCCTGATTTGCATTCAACACAGTACAGTTGTTCCCAGGTCAGATTGGATGTGGATCTGGCAGCTTCGTTGTCCTGAGAAGGTTCGATTCCTAGCTTGGCTTATTGTTCATGAGCGAGTCCACACCCAAGAGTTTCGTCACTTTCGCCACTTGGACACTTCAGGCTTGTGTTGTCGATGTCTTTCCGGTGTCGAATCAATGGAGCATCTGTTTCGTGACTGTTTGAAAGCCCGCCAGGTATGGTTTCATCTTTTTCATGGCGTCTTGCCTCCTCTTTTCTATTCTGGCTCGTGTGTTTCATGGTTCAAGAAATGGAGTAGGGATTCTTCTAATTTAGGGGCTGGTCGTTGGCTTGACATTGTGTTCCTCACTGGTATTTGGTTTATTTGGCTCATGCGAAACCATGATACCTTTGGAGATTCGGATGTTGCCTGCCCGCTCATGTCTCGGTTACATTGTGCGAGTATTGCGTGGAATACGTTATTGGGCCCTATGGGCCCTTGCGATGCTCCTGTCAGGCGTTGGGTGGGCTGGACTGTTCCAGTTGATGATAGTGTTAATGTGGATGGGAGCTCACGGGGTAATCCAGGTAAGGCGGGATTTGGCGGGGCTATTCGGGATTCAACTGGTACTTGGTTGGGTGGTTTCTATGGCAGTATTGGCACAGCAAATAATATGGTTGCAGAGTTGTCGGCAATCTTCTTTGGTCTCCTCTCAGCTTGGGATAGGGGGCACAGGCATATCGTCCTTTGTTCCGATTCTCAAGAAGCAATTCGCTTGATTCGAGATGGACAGTTTCTGGTTCATCCGCATGCTAACTTATTGGGTGATATTTCAGCCATGTTACACTGGAATTAACATGTTGAGCTTATTCATTGCCTGCGCGAAGGCAATCAGGTAGCTGATAGGCTTGCAAAAATGGGTAGTCGTTCCTCGACCCCTTTTCAGTTTTTGGAAGCTCCTCCTCCGGAGGTTGGCATTGGTTTGTTAGCTGATCAGTGTGGCGTTCGTTTTGAACGTCAGTAACCCCCCTGCTTTTGCTGGGCCGTTGGTCTTTTTTACATTTACTTGCACAAAAAAAAGACCTCAGGTACTTCTTATCCTATAGCTGAGTATGTGACACTCAATAATTTTTTGACAAACATTGAGCTTTCTTAGCAGTAGCAACAATAGGGACTGAGCCCATAAGTTACTTAGAAGCGATAAAAGATCCAAGATGGAGAGAAGCAATGAGAAAAGAAATCACAGCTCCACAGAATAATGAAACTTGAATATTAGAGATGTTGCCACCAAGGAAGAAAGCGACAGGGTGTAGGTAGGCATACAAGATTAACATAAGGCTGGATTGGTCATACTGGGAAATCGCTAATTTAAAGAAGTGGATTAAAATGAAACTTTTGCTCTGATTGTTAAAATAGTGACTATCTAAACTAATATTGCAAAATAGTGACTATCTAAACTAATATTGCGAATACTGTATCGAACTTGATATCGAATTTAATTTTGGTATAGTATTGTATCGATATTGGTCAATATCATGTATCATTTTGGGTAATTTTTAAATTTATAAAATAGTCTATAAATTTTTTTAGAAATTACAAAATAGTCCATTGTCATATTGTACAGTTGTACTGTATAATTCATAAGTTTATATCAACCATGCTTCCAAAAATTATAATGATAAATAATGACCACAATTAATATGAAATAACAATAATTTTCAGATATTTAACATATTAATACTAATCACAATCAATATGAAAGAGACAATTATCATCATTTTTTAAGAAAGTTATTTTTTTTAAGAAAGGACAATTATCATCATATAAGTATAAAATTAAAAACAATACAAATTATTTGAAATATTACAATTTTATTATATAATAAATAATAATTACATTAAAACATCAAATAAAAAGAACAATAAAAATTCTTAACTTTCTAATTATTACAATTTACAACAAGAGTTCATAATGAGAAAACAACTAACTAAAAGTTAAAACTGAAACATAAATATATTATTTAATTTACTATTAATTTAATATATTATTTAATTATTTAATATATTAATTATTAATAAGAATTTAAACAATTTTAATTTAGTATTACATATTTACATATTAAAGTTCACAGTATTGGTCGGTATTCAACCAATATTTTAAATACCAGTTGGTACCAAGTAAAATCGACCATTACCGACTAGTGTTTTTGAACATAATTTCGTACTATTTTTCGGTCTGTATGATATGGAATTCAAATATTTAATCCAAATACTTGTGCTTTGCACGGGGACTTTGAACGAGGAGGTTTATATGGAATTGCCATCCGCGGGTTTTCTAGTATCTCGAAATAAGGTATACAAATTAAAGAAGTCCTTATATGGATTAAGAGAAGCGCTAAGATGTTGGTGTTCCAAACTAGTGTCTACACTTAAATAATATGGATCACTCAATCACATTCAGAATATTCCTTATTTGTTTACATTAGCAATGACCTGTGCTTGCGTGTTTTGGTATATGTGGACAGGAAATCATTAAAGGCCATAAACAATTCAAATAGTATCTTAGTGAATGTTTTCATATAAAAAGAGTTAGGTTACTATTTTGTAGTGATATTTTTGTGTCAACTGAAATATGTACGTATCGCAATTCCTACATAACAACTCCATTTTTTTTAAAACACTTTGTTTACCTAGAAAATCGAATGACCATGATAATGTCATGAAAGTGAAATTTAAAAACACTAACGATTAAAATGTGTTATTTAGTTCCATGTTTCGCTCGAGCATCATAGTTTAATGTTTATTGTGATGGTTGCAGCAAAGTCAATATGTCACTGTGTCATTTACAATTTAACAAACGAAAGTACTTTAAAGGTGTTCCAATATGCTTAGATAAACTCCAACATAGCCTCGCAACTTAATGATAAAGAAGGCTTTGAAACCTAAGATTTCATTAGGTTCTAGTTTTATAGAAACCCATGGCCCCGTCACAACCCTGTATACAATAACTTATAATATTAACAACTCAAGAAGTTCAGAATAATGCCACGATTTTTTATCTCAACTTGAATCCCAGATGAGATTACTTTGGCATTTAATGGACTTGTTTAGATAAGAAAGTCAATATACACTAGTGGGTAGAAAAGCTTAGTTAAAATTATTATCAATGGTAGAAAAATAGAATAGGCATGAACTAAAGGTGACAAAAAAGTTCGAACTTAATTCGTTAAGATACAATTTAAATATTTGATTTCGATTAAGTTTACAATTTTTTAAGTTGGACTTATTGGCTTACTCAAAATTAATAAGCTAAACTTAATTCGATTAGGTTCGGATCTTACGAGATTAGGCCTCAGCCCAGCTCGTTGTCACCAATAAACAAAGCCATATGCAGCTTCCATTATCCCATCTTCTATATGCAAGCTTTTTCCATAACCATCTCTCTTAGCTCCCATTAGATGATCATGAAGCCAAGCTCCTGTTTCGAACACTTACACTAAAGATAGCAAGTGTCTTGCACACACAAATATGCTCATCAGTATACATTTCTTCTACTCCTGCAATCCAGAGAGGAGCAAGACGCAAGGAAAATGGAACATATCCCTTTCTGAATTTTGAAATACTCAAGCTAACTTCAACAAATCAAAAGTTACATGGCAGCAGTTTACCAAAGTCAATTCAGTTGCGAAAATTCGTCATTTTTCCTTGGGGTTTCATCAATCTTCATTTATGGTTTCTGTAGAGGCTAAATGCACCCACGTAAAGAACTGTAAATTGGGAATGAGCACATGATCCAATTGTTTTCTTTCTCCTCGTATTTATTAACATCAGAGGTGTTCCAACCAACATGCACTTCTGTTACTTTATTGTAACGCAGAGCCACTAAATCTAAGCAGTTGGGCTAAACATTCACATGTAGAGCCATACACTTACAATGAAAGGCAAGTTCATGCACCTGCACAAGACAACAGATGAACCATAAAGTTCATGCACCTGCACAAGACAACAGATGTACCATACTTTTCAAGCATGCCGTTACAAGCTCAAAAGAATCCAGTACCTATAGGCAATATCCTATACATAATTTATATTGTTCATAAGAATACGATGGAGAATGATAGCATCTAATTTTTTAAGATTGACGCAACTTTCCTGTCCATAATCTTACATCAATTTTTCGCAATAAGCTTGTTGTAAAGAATAGAATTTTTTTTTTTTTGTTACCCACAAGGTGCTTTAGAAAAGTTTTAATCATGGGAAGGCAGAATAGGAATCATTTTAACTTCACTAAATGATCATCTACATATGGTCACTTGTCAGAAAAAGTTGACAGACATATTAAATGAAACAAATAGCAAGTATTTCTGCAAAAGGTAACAGTAACTACGATAAAACTTTAATTACAGGTAAAATCAAATCACATTCAGATGAACAAAACATTTCCATTGATTTGGTTCAAAATGCTTTACTGCAAGAATTATCTTTGTTTGAAAGCTAAACGAACATCTAAACCTGTTTGGAAGGAAATTTAACTGACATAGGATTGACCAATACAGACAAATGAACCTCTCTAAACATATATAAGAACATGACATCCCTATATCCTCATATAGCACCAAAGCACCATCAACAGCCAGTAGCTTAGTTCATGGATCCAGCAAGATTCTCTGATTTGACCCAAGATAATGAATCTACTCCACTTTTCCACTGTTACTCCAAAAACTTTTAGATTTACCAGTAGCAATAGATTTGGCTAATGAATAAGCTTTCAATGCAGTCCAATATGCCTTCCTTTTCCAGATGTTTTTACGAATACGCTTTTTAGATTTAGAAGTGCGTTTTTTGGGAACTGCAGCAACTGTCATTAAAACAATGAATATGTTATTAATAATGGACTCATAGAATTTACAACTATACACAACATTTTAAATACTCCCACCGAACATGCATACACATTCACATGTAAGACCTGTATAAACATGGAGCTACCAACAATTATCAGCATGCTCTGAATTACAGGACATGGATGAGAAACAATCAGATTAAGAATCCATCAAGCTATAGGGTTAAACAGTCAGAGATGAGAGTGGCTTGTTTAATTTCCATTTTATCACACATAACACATGCTAATTTTCCTCCTGCAATTCCCGTGATCGAACTAAGTTCATGTCCACCTTCTAATATGAAATCAAACAAGGGGTGTAAAATATAAACAATCAATGCTATAACAGTGATTAGATTGCAGTTATCGTACAAGACAAAACTCTAACAGGAATAAATCACAAGTTTGTACTGCTAGTCCAAAATGCACGTCTTTAGTTCATCAAACAACCTCGTAATGGCCTTGATTTCACTTAATTATGGTATCAAATTTCTGTTGTACTCCAAAGAAAATCCTTCAACGTTCAACATTCTTCAGTGACAACAATGAATGGAGGCCAATAAGCTGTACAATTAATATAAACAACTTTCTTAATAATGCAATGGGAATTACAAGAAAACTTTTTCTGCTGACATGAGCACTATTTCTTCACTTTGTAGAATCAGCTTAGGGCATCTCAAATATGCTCATCAGTATACATTTCTTCTAATCCTGCAATTCCCATGATCGATTGTTTAATTTTCATTTTATCACACATAACACATGCTAATTTTCCTCCTGCAATTCCCGTTAACGAACTAAATTCATGTCCACCTTCAAATATGAAATCAAACAAGGAGTGTAAAATATAAACAATCAATGGCTATAACAGTGATTAGATTGCAATTATCGTACAAGACAAAACTCTAACAGGAATAAATCACAAGTTTGTACTTCTAGTCCAAAATGCACGTCTTTAGTTCGTCAAACAACCTCGTAATGGCCTTAATTTCACTTAATTATGGTATCAAATTTCTGTTGTACTCCAAAGAAAAAGCTTCAACATTCAACATTCTTCAGTGATAACAATGCATGAAGACCAATAAGCTGTGCAATTAATAGAAACAACTTTCTAAATAATACAATGGGAATTACAAGAAAACTTTTCTGCCGATATGATCACTATTTCTTCACTTTGTAGAATCAGCGTAGGACATCTCAGTGAAAGTGCTATTTTGCCAGGTAATTTGTTTTTATTATATTTTTTTCAAGAATAGCAAGCTCATTT
This sequence comes from Erythroxylum cassinoides, assembly GCA_027478405.1. Taxonomy (NCBI): domain Eukaryota; kingdom Viridiplantae; phylum Streptophyta; class Magnoliopsida; order Malpighiales; family Erythroxylaceae; genus Erythroxylum; species Erythroxylum cassinoides. Next base: position 6,502,835 of record JANIPM010000232.1, read on the forward strand.
TGAAACTATCCAGTGTTATATCCCTCCCTCCTACATGAAGACAAACCTATGTTTGGAGTGTAAGAAAAATAAAAGTTAAAAGACATAAATCTTCCTCATGGTTTAAGAAACTTAAAAAAATTTAATCATTAAAATTTTCAACTATTTCTAATTTTCAGTTTTTTTTAAATCCTTCTTTTAGGCTTTGGTTTAAAAATAATGATAAAATACATGTAATATGAATATTAAACATGGACTAATTAAATATTACTAATAAGATAAGCCAACTCAACTTTTAAACCCGACTAAAAATAGCTGAATTCAATTTCAATTAATAATTTAAGATAATTATAATAAATTATTAATTTCAGTTTATGAGTTGAGTCGAATTGTCATATAAGCAATATTAAAAAAGAAACTATACAACTGTTAAAACCAACTTCCTGAATATGCATATGAAAACAGGAAACTAATCATGGAACTGTGGACAACTTAATTGTTTCAACAGTATGAACTACGTCGCTGCGTAATCGAGAATAACAAGAGAATTACCAGGTCCAAGGTCATCTGCAAAATCATGGACCATAAGTGCTCTTTCAATCACTGCATTAGGACTTGGTACCTGCACAGTTTTAGTACAGATCAAAATACAGTTAATTTCATTACAAACAAGACCAATGTAAGATCAGGAACATGAAATTGAGCCATGAAATTACATAAATCACCAACCAGAAAGAGTAGTTCATGTACAATCAAACCCGTATTTCACACCCTAAGAAATAAAAAATGGAACAGAAGCAAGAAGGAAAGAAAAGAAAAGGATTTAGGTCAAGTGAGTTACCTGGTTATCTACAATTGTTGCTTCAGCCGCCGCTGTTTTAAGATACATCACACAATAGCACATTAATTGGTTGAGAAAACACATAAGAAGTTTAAATATAATTAAGGAAACTACGCTTCCCAGGTCGCCTCCATTACCATAATCTTTAAGTTGTCAAATCAGCCAAAATCCGATGAAGCTCAAAAATTAAAAAACGATATCCATCTTTAGCAAAAAGCATTTGTAAATCATTTCCCAGTTACCCAGTTGAAAAAGAGTTAAACGATGTACCAAAACCAGGAATTCACACAAAAAAACTCAACAATACCCATAATCACCAAAGAATGGAGAAAAGGGAGTTAAAATTAAGATAAAATTTTAATCTTTTCAGGAAAGGGGAACAGACCATCATCTTCATGGGTCAAAGTGACAACGCCTTCAACACTGTGATTGTCCTTGAGGAAAGAGACGGCATTCCTGGTAACAGCGACGACAGGGAGAGGCTTCTCGGGGGAAGTAGCAGCGAGAGAACGAGAGAGGGATTGGCGAGGGAACTTGAGGGACACGTCACGAAACGCCAAGTGGAGAGACGAAGGGAGACAGCAAACGGCGTTTTGTGAGAGGAAATGCTGATGAGATGTCGGAGAAGCAGTGAGGATACTGTGAGTCGCAGTAGCTGCCATTGCTACAGCTTTTGCTTGGTGGAAAGACGAGGTAATGCCCTTTAGACTTTAGTTGCATCTCTGATTTTCTTGTATAGATTTTGATTTTTGTTTTATGATTTTACTTTCTATTTTAAAAATGAAAAATGAAAAATTAAAAATTAAGAAGAAAATATAATTAAGCAAAAATTAATAAAAACCATTTGTAAGTTGTGAAAATAAAAATAAATTTAATTTAGTAATTTTTTACCAAATAAAGATTTAAGATACCATTTCTTAAATTAGTTTATAAAGAAAATCACATTAAAGATATTAAAAATAATTTAATTGATCTTTATTTATTTTTTATTTTTATCAAAAATTATATAAATCATGATTGATAAGTTTTTATTTTAAATAATAAAAAAAAATATGAAAATTTTATAAATACATATTTATTTTTAAAGATAGGCTTCTTGAATCTTTATTACAGAAACTAAGATGGACTGTAGTTTAAGAACGAGCACATCAATCCATCTGTTAACTCTGAACAAACTGAAACAGAAGCAGAAACAGCATATGAAGATGGAGGAAGCTTCTTGACCTTGTTCTTTTTTCCCGATGGACTTACCCACTCACAATCCACCACCCATGCGAGTTCTCAATCGCCCGCCACCGCCACCGCCACCACAACCGCAACAACAGCAACCACCTTCTATTCACATCCTCACATCTTCTTCTTCTTCTTCGACTTCTTCATCGTTTGATCCTCAGACCCAATTGCAATCTCGTAACTCTTTAGACGGAGTTGTGGTCGTTGGATTCGTTTCTCATAGCCCCGACGACTGCTCTTCCCAACTCATTAATCGCCTTCTCGACTCCAACGCTTTTGGGTCTGGCAATCTCGATAAGACACTTCTTTCTCTTGATGACAATGAGCAACTTGCAGATTGGTTCAAGTGGAGAAAGATCAGTTATTTCCATGAAGAAGACAAAGGGATTTTGTTCTTGAGGTTTTGTTCCACTTGGAGCCTTCTCAATCATGGGGTCCAGGGCTCAAGTTCAGGTTTTGATACTGCTTTCGAGCAACGGGAGTTTGAAGATCTGCAAGGCCTGCTTTTCATGTTCTCTGTGAGTTCTGTTCCCTTTTTGGTTACTTTAATTTACCTATTCTATACTTAGAAGAGCTCTTTAAATCTTCTTCGGTAGTAGATGTTGGTAGGATCTTTGGTTCGTGGGTATGTTTAATTTTAACTGGTTTCACTTAAAATAAGGCTTTCTAGTTTTGAATGAACTTGTTGAGTATGGTAGGGTCATTTTCTGGATGATTCAGGAAATTAACACATGCATCAAGCAAGCAACTGATTCGTAGTTTATCATTTGGATCCTAGATGTTCGGAACTGTTGAAATAGGTGCTTTTGGTCTAGGAAGATATGGTAGTAAATGTTAAATTGACTACCCTTCAGGATGGGATCCAACCTATTTGTCTTGGTTCAACTTAATGTGAACTTGATATTTCTAATCAATGACTTGATTAGTAATGCAGGTCTGCCATGTCATCATATACATTCAGGAGGGGTCACGCTTTGATACTCGTATGTTGAAAAAGTTTAGAGTGTTGCAAGCTGCCAAACATGCATTGGCACCTTATATGAAATCTCTTACTGCCCCACCGGTTCAAGCTAGGCCCCATTCTTCCTCTTCATCGTCTAGGCGAAGTTTCTCAACTAGTACTTCTCCTGCTAAAAGTGGTGGTATCATGAGTCGAAATAATTCAGCTCTCTCTCTTATGTCAGGATTAGGCTCATATGCTTCACTGTTTCCAGGAAATTGCACCCCAGTTATACTCTTTGTCTTTATTGATGATTTTTTTGATGCACCAAATTCTAGTTCTAATATGGAGGAGTTGGCAGATGGCTCCTTACTGAATCAGTCTTCTAGTTTGAGTAGTTTAGCTAGGCCTAACTTACCAGCTAAGGGTTCTGGTTCAGTTGTAGTACTAGCACGCCCTGTAAGTAAATCTGATGGTGGTGTCAAAAAGAAACTACAATCATCTCTTGAGGCACAGATTCGCTATCTCATTAAGAAGTGCCGAACACTCTCGGGCTCTGAAAGTGGTCAAGCTGGTTCTAGAAGTAGCAGTGTTCCAAGCTCTGCACCTTTGTTTTCTCTTGATGCATCAAGGACTGTTGTGCTGCTTGACAGGCTTACAAATAAAAAAGGTGAATCTTTGGAATTTGCTATGAACCTCGTAGAAGATGTTCTGAATGCAAAAGCAACCTCAGATTCCCTTTTGCTTGAAAGTCTTAATCAAAGTGCAAACAAGGACGATATTTCCTCCATAAAGGAGTTCATATACAGGCAGTCCGATATTCTGAGAGGTAGAGGAGGATTAGTCACCAATGCCAACAGTGGTTCGGCTGCCGGTCTTGGTAAGATTGCTGTTGCTGCTGCTGCTGCTGCTGCAGCTTCTGCTGCATCAGGGAAAACATTTCCAAGTCCTGAGCTTCCAAGTATGGAAACATGGTTATCTTCTTGTCAATTTATTCTTCGGGGAGTTATTGCTGCAAAAGGGTTTTCTCTAGATGAAAATGAAATTGATAAAAGAAAATCTCGTCAACTGAACATAGATGCAGCTCATGTTGAAGGGGTTGCAAGAGGCATGGATGCTCTAGAGAGTGCAGTGTCTGTGTTGGAAAGTGGCAAAGGACTAAACACTAAGTTTTCCACTTCATGGTGTGAAAAGGCCCTTCCAACTGCTAAGGATGTTTATTTGAAAGATTTGCCTGCTTGTTATCCCACTTCCCTTCATGAGGCCCACTTAGAAAAAGCTTTGCGTGCTTTCCACTCAATGGTTAGGGGACCAGCTGTCCAGCTGTTTGCAAGAAGGCTGCAGGACGAGTGCACAGTCATTTGGAAATCTGGGAGGCAACTGTGTGATGCAGTTAGTCTGACAGGAAAACCATGTATGCACCAGAGACATGATGTTGGCAATGGTCCAGTTCTGGGATCAGTGAAGACACATTCAAGTGGATATTTTTTTCTTCATGCTTGTGCCTGTGGTCGTTCACGCCAGCTGAGATCTGATCCTTTTGATTTTGAATCAGCAAATGTTACATCCAGTTGCTTCCAAGACTGTGACAAGATCCTTCCTGCTGTTCATTTACCTGAATTTAGTGATACAGGACCTGTGCAATCATCCTCATGGAGATTGATTCGTGTTGGGGGAGCTAGGTATTATGACCCTTCCAAGGGCTTACTTCAAAGTGGGTTCTCTAACATGCACAAGTACTTGTTGAGATGGACAATATATTTGGAGAAGCCATCAGACCCAATAGCCATACATGCTAGAACTGTGCCAAAAGAATCTGTCAGTAGGAGGGGCAACACTGTCCAGAGTGACGTTAATGCTGAAATGGACAGGAAGAAAACTAGTGCCATACGATTATATGCGGGAGACTTACCTGGGGTTGAAAATCAGGGAAAACCATCAGAAAGCAGCAAAATTGATGGGAAAAAACTTAGTTTTGGTAAGGGTCTTCCAAATTTTACAATGCGGAAACCATTTTCTGAGGTTGTTGCAGGATCAACTGCAGATTCAGGGTTTCCTCCTCTCCAGCGGAAGAAGCAGCCCGTGCCAGGTTCGGAGACATGTGTGAAGCAAATTAAGGTAAGGGATCGAAGTGCTGAAACGGTTGATGAAGATTTTGAGCAAGGATCTCAGAATCGTGATCATCTTTCTGCGGTTCAAAAACCCTTAGAAGGAACTGCTTGTAATGACAGCTTGGTTGGTGACCCATTTTTGCATGTAGGAAGTAATGTTGTTCCTATGAATATTAATGTTGTTGAAAAAGTAAAAAAGAACCCTTCTTTGAAGCAAGCAACCATATTTGTTGGTTTTGAGCACGAGTGTCCACATGGTCACCGGTTTTTATTAAGTCCAGATCACATGAGGGAACTAGGATCACCGTATAGCTCACCTGAAGAATCCTCAATTCCTTCAGAGAAATCAGTGGACCATAATCTGGGAGGTCATTCTAATTTGGGTAGAAATGGTAATCATAATAAAATCCGCAGAAGCTCTAGGAGTATGACTGTATCTGGTGCTGATTCTGGGCTGAGAAATTTGGATAAATCAAAAGAGTTGGTGGTAAACAGTGATCTGTCTTTTGAAGGGTTGGTACAGCTCTCCAGCTCAGGCAAGGGAGGTAATCAGATGATCATTAATGGACCAAAATGTCTCCACTCTGTGAAAGACCCTGAAGTGGATCTTCATTCTGTCAGCCTTGACGATGGCGGAATTGCTTTTTCCATGTTGAATAGACACTTACCCTTATATATGAATTGCCCATACTGCAAGATCTCCAAAAAAAAGAAAGATTCTCCAAAGATTAAATTTGCTGGCACTATATCACAGTTACAAAGGATTTTTCTGGTGCATAATCCTGCTTATGTTCTGCTTCATTTTTCCTTTCTGTTGAACATACTAAATTAGGCTATTAATTAGTTGTTTGGGCTGTGTTTTTATTAGTCCTTGTCAGGATTTATATTACAGAATGAGACACACCATATATTAAATTTGTTGGAATATTTGATTCTGGTGCATCTTTTTAGCTTTGTTGGATGTTGAAGAAAAGATTCTGGGAGTTTTGACTCAGTTAATCTTTTCTATAGTGTAACAGCTTACCAAAGGCAGTTGAAAATAACTGATATTTTGAAATGAAAATTATAACCTTCTTATTCATGCCGTAGAGTATATAATAGGAAATGGCTGAGAGACTATCCGTACCCTTGGTTATTCAATCTTAAGGTTAGATTGATTAGAAATAGAGATAGTATGATCCATGCAGAAGTTGAATATGTTGTTAAGTCCTAAAGTGGCAGTGATTAAGAACGTGCTTGTATTGTCAATTTGACATGTATGGTCTTGTTTGATCTTTAGTTGAAAAATCCAATAGCACAGATTTTACGTAATTAACTCTTTTGTTTTCTTTTTGGTGTTTTACTGATGAGAACTATTAGTTGTCAAATTTCATTGGACTTCACTTCATTCAGATAATGAACTATTTTATAACTCCTTAACTGTCAAATGCCTAATATTGCGATTCTGCATGCAGGTTACCCCTCCATTTCCAGTGGCATTAGCGACAAGTCCAGTTGTACAATTTGAGGTATGTGTCACTTACGTAATTGTTTCATTGATAGTCTTCTTTTTCTTAATTCTTCTTTGTTTTGTACATGCCTCCAGTCTGATATGGCATCCAAGCTTCTTATATTCTGATTTTTGTTCGAGTCTTGACAAATCCTTTCTTGCAGGCATCTTGTCTACCACCCTCAGTTCTAGACCGAGAACGAAAGTTGCAGTTTAGCCTTGGCTGTCATGTGGTCCTACCTCCAGACAGTTTCCTGGCACTAAGGCTCCCATTTGTTTATGGTGTACAGCTGGAAGATAAAAGTCTGCTTCCTCTCAGCGCTTATGAACGTCAACCGGAAAGGACAGCATGGATAGTGAAGGGCACATTATTGCAGATTGTTTCCATAGGAAGAGGAGCAAGTGATGGACCTCAGTCATAGTCATAAAATTTTGGCCATTGCAACTGATCTAGGTCTTTTAGTTATTTGTTCCAGCATAGTCAGTTTTGAGTAAGTAAAGGTTTCATAGTTAATATTCTTGCTTCTTTTTGTGTGTTTTTCTTTTGTTTCCACCTTCCTTTCCTTTCTAGCTCCTAATCTTGTTTTACATGCATATCTCTTAGGCGGTAATATTTTGTCTGAAATTTTCCATCTGATCAGGTCTTCCCTAGTTGGAAAGATGACAGCCTTGGAAAATGTTGATTCTAATGATATAGTCATTTTAAAGGCTGAAATATGGATTTTTAATGGCCGGCCATGATCCTGTACTTGCTATTGGCAAGCGGACTTCAGAAATTAGAACTTGGGAAGGGTAAGCAATGATTTCTCTTAATTCCTTTAGTTGCTTTTGCGTAAATCAGGATACTTCCTTTTTTTTATTTCTCTTAAATGCTTTGGTTGTGGTACCTTAAATTTAATTAACATTTGAATCTCAATATGGCTTGTGCTTTCATATGGATCATCATGTATATGTGGTATGCCTTTGTTTCTCTCTACAGACTTAAAGATAACACAATAAGTATGCAGCATGTGCTTTGACTTAAATTCTGTAAAATCACTAAATGCTGCGTGGAGTTTGAGATGCTAATGATTGATAATCAGTGAGTAGAACAAATCTTACCCTAATTATTTAATGCAGTTGCCCATATACTCTTCATCTTCATGTAAAGCCTGTTCATTTTTCTCTTGCTCCACTGTGCAATTTTGGATTCTAAATTTTAATGATTAAAAAATTGACTTGGTTCAGTCGGTTTAATTGTGAAAACATTGAACCGGCCAATTTTTTTAGTTTGATTTTTAATTTTTTAGTTCAATGTACTTTAATAATTCTTGTTATTAACAACCAATCAGTTTATTAATTATTTGGTTAATTTTTGTAAATTAATCGGTTTTATAAATCAAAATAAACCAATTAATTTTTATTTAACAGTTTCTTTTTGTAATTAAATTTGAAAATTTTCAATCCGTAAAAACATTCTCTTTTAATTATATTTTAAATTCTTTAATTTTATTTAATTTGTAACTAATTTTATAACGGTTTAATATCAGTTGAATATTTTAAACATTAAATCTCTTATCTTATCGATTTAATCCCGTTTTTAAAACATTACTGCATTCTCTTTTGACACCTTTCTTTTTCTCATTATCTTCTATCCAAGAGCATAGGAAGAATTTGCATATTTTCTGGTTAGTTTGGATGCCATGTGAATTTTGGAGTTCATCAGATCAGTACTATTGTGGACCATGTCTCCAGTCGTTATTTCAATGGTATTGAGAACTGAAGCATTAGAGAGAAGCTTATATGTCATAACTTTAGAGTGGTTTTTGGTACTCTAGAGAGATGACAGAGAGAGGAAAAAGGAGTGAGAATTGTGTCCATTGTTTGTGTTGTTATTGGTTGTGGTTACTAACCTGAACCTCTCATCTTTTATTGCAAATTCTACAATGTTTAAGCATAATTGAAAAGGCTATGGAGAGCGGCACTGAGGATGTCAATACCTATCAATGCGGAAGAGGGCAACCTCTTGTGGGAGTGGCATGACAACTATCGTCAGCATGAAGAGGACGACTTATTGAAGTTAAAGATTGGTCTCAGTTTACCGTATAAGCAACTGTTTATTGCAAGTATATTGAATTGAAGACTGCTGATACGCTAGCTAGGCACAGGCACAGGCACAGGCACGTTGAACAGAAATTGATCTCTTGGGGAAGTCATGGTAGTTGGGTGCCAAGTGGACACTAAGATCGTACGCATCCCCAAAGCTTTTGAGTTTTGACTCTGGTAGTTGTGGGGTGGAACGCACACTCTCGTGGATTAATTACGCCTATTCTCCAAAGCTTTTAATTTTATCCAAGAGTTTACTATATTGTGATAACCAGTTCTTTATTATTTTGATTAAAAATATCTTATTTTTAGTAAGAAACTGTTATATTTATTTTCCAAAATTTAAGGATATAATAAAGTGTGGAAGTGTTCTATTCCAACTCTTTATTTCTCATTTATACTTTTCTTTTGTTTTCATATTAAATAAATATTATTCTCATTCTTCTTCTTCTTTTTTTATTAAAAGGAAACTGTCAAAACAGATTACAAAGTGAGTCTGGGAAAACTAGTTTCTGACATATCCTCAAGGAGGAAGCGTTGGCACCCTATATGTGCAGTATCAAAATAAGTGACGCCGACATCAAAAGTAGCAGCGTGAGTGGCAAGCCAGTCAGCACTTCTGTTGCCCTCTCG
>JANIPM010000232.1:6630368-6651778 GCA_027478405.1 Erythroxylum cassinoides
GCTTAGTTGATAATTATTGGGTTTGTTTCAACGTTAATAAAATCCCTATTATTAAGGGATGTTCTGTTAGCTAGTTCTGTAGAAATTGTTGGGATACTCCAACGGGTAGTTTGTTTTGTTTTTTGCTTGTAAGACTATTTAAGCCAGATTCCCCTTTCAATGAATTGTAGCCTTTCAAATAACATTCTGATTTACTTGTTTTTTACAAGCAAATATTCTGATCCGTGCAGAAGATATATAACTTGCTCTCACTCAGCTTTTCCCTCCCGGTGCTCCATGAGAGGCATATTAAATTTTTTAATAAAGTATAGAGTTTATTAACAAAAATTAAGTTTGATCAATTATTGTCAAAATGATTAGAATTAGTCATTTAGATAATTAGATTTTACCACTTGTAAATTATTTAACATTAACAAAAATTAAGATTAAGTCAATTATTGTCAAAATGATTAGAATTAGTCATTTAAATAATTAGCCCTTACCACCTATAAATCCTTTAACATTTTCATGTTTAGTCAATATAAGATACTCTAACAGTCCCCTCAAGTGCAACTAGGATTGGACATTCAGTTGTCACTCGAAATAAGCGTAGTGATAACCGGACCAGACTCTTGAGACTGGACATCCAGATGAACAACTAAGAAATTAATAATCCAGATTAAACCTACTCTAATACTATATTAGAATTTTTAATATATGTAGAGTATAAAGCCCATTAACAAAAATTGAGCTTGAGTCAATCATTATCAAAATGATTAGAACTAGTCATTTGAATAGTTAGTCCTTACTACTTATAAACCCTTTTAACATTTTTCATATCTAGTCAGTATAAATATTCTAAAACTTCATTTGAACTTATATACGCTTAATTTATTTGGGTCCAATCTTACAAAATTTAACATGGTATCATAATAAATTGCTTTTGACTTAGTCGTCATCACTTCAACACAATAGATTGTGTCACGTGCTCAATTTTAAATTAGCTCATAAGTAAGGGGGCGTGTTGAAATATATCTGAGAATTTGTCCCACATAGAAAGAATATATGACCTTGAGGATACATATAAACTTAGTGAGTTGCTTCTCTTATCATCAATTAATTTTAGAATAGAATCTCATTTGAGTTTGTATGTGCTTAATTTATTTGGGTACAATCTTACAAAATTTAACATCTGCTCTTCAATATTCTTAAATTGTTTGCAAACCAGATTGAATATCTTAAACAATATATTATTATCTGTATAGTATTTGATAGTACATGTATGGAAACAAAATTTATTATGTACCCCAGAAAGAAACATTAAAGAAATGTTGCGGAAGAGACAAGTAAGAGTCCAAAGATTGCTTTTGAAATTACAGTTCAAGGTTATTGTTAAAATAGAAATTTACAACTCTTCCCTCTTTCTGTCTTTCATGTTCGTCAAACTTAAACGAATAAAAAACTCAGAAACATAAAATATAAGGCACCATTGCACCAAGGACACATCAAGCAGAGTGCTTCAACAGCTTTGTCTTTTTCCTCCGCTGGCATTCAATGTCTCAAAGAGAACAACTAGCCAACTGCCCAAGGCATGCTGTTCAGCAAATGTCAGGTTGTTGCAGCAGTATTACTACAAGATAAAAATTTTTACAAGGAACATACATTAATTGTTAAAGCAATTAGGAATTGATGGTCGCTCTGATTTCAGTTGTACCTTGATGCCTAAACACAAGAATTTTGAACAGATCAATTTTCAAGTAAACTTTCCTTTACGGGGACGGATGATTCCCCCAAAGTTTCATACTTACGTTTCACACAGACTTTCGAAGATTATATTCCTAATAATCGTGCAATTAGAAACCCTTTGTTTTTTAGTATGTTTAATGCCTCGGATCTTGGCATATTACTAGTAATAAACTATGGCACTAAACATAATCGGTAAGCCAGATGATTTGATTAGGAGTTGCATGGGTGAGTCGGAAGTGAAAGCTTGCTCCTGTTCGCAGGCAAGAAAGCCTGAAAAGCCGAAAGAAAGTGGTATTCTCAATCTCCAACGTTTAATATATTCCTTCCAATCTTAAACAAAAGGAAGGGAAAGTTGACCCACATACACCATTCCTGAGGAAAAACGTTTTCAAAGCCTTTAACTCTCACTGTCTCTTGCCGGGTTTGTCTCACGTGAAGCATAACTTTTCTGCGCCCCATCCTCCCATTAGCATCTTACTTTCTAAAAGGTTACTTGAAGCTGGCAAATCCACTACAGCCCTGAATAATTGACTTTAAGTTGAACTTGTTTGATTGAAAAGAACAAGTAGAATTCGCGGGAGTAACTTTTTGCCCCGAGTGGTCAATAAGTCAGTAGGACGTTTTACCTAGGATGCCGGTCAACTATATTATTATACAACTGTCAATTCTAAACTATTTATCCTTTTCATAAACATTACATTTGGTTCCCACCAGTTAAAGTTGCTGTTGCAGACAGATGACAGTCTGAAGGAACATGATTACTGGTAAAAGACAATGTGATCACTGTACTCGCAATAACATTAGTTCAAGAAAGCTGATCCCACTGGACCACGCCCTGAACAAAGCTCTCCAAATCAGTTATACATACAAAGTCAATGGTAATGGATCCGCCAATAAATCACCTATCATTTCAAATTCAAACCAAATTTCTAAACCCAGTAAAAGTTTTTTACACAATGGACACTCTTTTTCCCCAAGTGGAACCAAAACTGCGCTCTAGGAGCTGCAAATAATAGTGTCACATGGTGCCTTGGCTTGAATTATAACCCGAGCTCCTGAAGCAAGCCTGCCAGGAGGAAGCAGAGACAATGTCAATAATGTACGCTAATAAAAGGGTGAAGTTAAAATGTGGGAAATAGATAATATATTGTTAAAATGGGTGAGAGTCAACACTCAACTTTCTTCAATTTTGATCACTTTCTCCTCGTCTTCTCTAAAGGAATCAAGTTTCTTTGGTTGCCTTTTACATGGCTCTGTGATTCTTTTGCTACTACCATTGGATGCACTACTGCGGGTAGTTTGAGAGTCAGCAGCTCCATCAGCCGAGTTTCTAGGCTTATCAGAATTTGGTGATCGCATAGACTCACTTCGTGGATGCTTGCTTATTGAAGCTTTTATTGACCTTGGAATGCATTTTGAAGGTCCAGAAGTTGATTCGTCATTGTCCCCTGCAGAATCTAGTTGCTTGTTTGTCCTGCAATTTATTTTCACACAAGAAATTGCGATCATGTAGAACAAGCAAGGGAGAATCCATCGTTGTATTCTTACGTCACAAGATACTGCCAAGGTCTCTTAAAATAAAAGCCAGTCACAACTGACGGACTACACCTAAATAAACATCCGTGAACTACCACCAAAATCCCAACCCTCAACTATCAATATTATTGCCACTAATAAAGTCTAGCATCATTGCTAGGTATATATAAATCAGACAATACCCAACGTTCGTCAATTGTGCATTTCAAAACTCATATATGAAAATGTATGATGTGAATGGAACTATATGTGGATATAGATGAGTAATATCTCCAGACGTAAACATTCTGGACTTCAACAGAGCTCCCACATATATATTAGAATCAAGCACACAACATTGGCATAAGCCACATTTCACAAATCAAAAGCCAAACCAATCTTATTAATTAACTAAACAAAACGTCCATCAGACCACATAGTATGGCCACTCAAGAAATATTGTAACTGATCAGGTTGATTTATCTTCTAAAACTCAAATATATGCAATCTTAAGGTAAACTAGAAAATGAAACATTAGTTTGATCATGGGATATAGTGATTAGTTAAAAGAACTTGCAGTATAACATTGTCAATGAGGTCAAAGAATAAGTAAAGTTTTGCTTGTTAAATGGTTTCCAAAATATCATATACTGCACTAGCGTAGGTGTTTTTCTTTTACCAAACTAACCTGTCTGCGTTGTAGGAAGAAGAGCGTTTCAAAGCCACTACTCCATTTCTATCTTCCTTAAGCATTTTCGTCTCAATCAAGCTCCCACTAAAGTATTCTTTGTCTTCTAATCTCAGACCCATCAGCCTAGGATTGTCTGAAAGACAATCAAACTCTCCTAACATCACTGAACTAGAGAATAGAGGAGAGCCGAATTTTGAATGTGTAAACCTTGGCTTGTAAGTTGGTACGAGTCCAAAACTATGATCTTTAACCGAAATTGATCCGCAAGAAATCAGTTGCATTAACAGGTTAGCAGCTTTGAGCCTTGCATTGGCAGGCATCCGAATTTCCTCCTCTTCAAGGATCCTAAAACTGTTGATCTTATTAATGTCAGCTCTAATTAGGGACTCCAAAGTTTCTGTCTTGCCACCAGATGAAGAAGCACTAGAGGTTGATGGTGGGGGTGAAACCGAATTCTCACTTATTTCAGGGATGGGATTCTTTTCATAATTGGATACATGTTCCATTGAACAATCATCAGTGGAAACACCCCTAGTACAAGTTTCTCTAGTCTTCGGTTTACATACAATTTCTTCTGTCTGAGTGGAAGCATGAGCCAAGCCATCGGTCTTGTAAACCCTGTACTCTGTCAAACTCAAAGAACCATTCCAAGATGAGTTCTTTCCAGAATCCGGAGAAACCCCAGATGAGGCAGGGCGTTGAATGGTAGGAGAAAACTCATCTTCCTGAGAACGCTTCGTATCTCTGCCATTCAAGCTTGAGGACGACGAGGAATCATCCTGACTTCTTGATGAACCAGGTTCTGGCAATTGCTTCAGATTTTGCAATTTTGTGGTCCCAACAGAAGTAAACCGATCTGCGATTGACGTTAAAAAGAAACATCAAGTTTTATTCTTAGGTTATTAACAAAACAATCCAACAAAAACGGGGAATAACCCACCAGAATTAGTATCATCGAAAAGTTCAGAGCCTTTGAGAACGTATTCGTTTCCATTAACAGGAAGAATCAAATCATCTTCAGATAGGTCATGCCATACAAATCCATTCTTGTAGCTTCTGAAACAAATAAAAAATATAATACTAACAATTAAAATAAGAGAGAAGCAGGTATATATGTCTGTCTCCCAAATGAAGAAAAGAAAGGACCTTTTGCAAGACCAAGAGTACAAGGAAGCCATGCCTCTGCCTCTCAACACATTAAGCCTCTCAATCACATCTGCAGAACAGACATCACTCAAATAAATAAATACAAAGCAGAAAAGAGAGAATGGTAATTGGAAATAAAAAAAGAACCTTACCCCGAAGATAGAGGCCATGAGGAGAAGAGAGTGGGACTTCTATGAAGTGAGGGTGTTCCAAAAGCCGGTTGCGGCACAGATAGTAAACAACTGCTGCTACTCCTACTCCTACTCCAACCTGTTTGTTGCTGCGGTTCTGTTGCTGTTGATATTTCGGGGACCGCTCAGTCCACACTTTGGCTCTCTCCGGACTCACTTGCCTCCTGTTGTTGCTGCTGCTGTACTTCGTCACTCTTCCCTCCATTTGACCAACGCATCAAAACGCAAAAACCCAATCGGAGATCCAAATCGAAGATATTAGCAGACAAGTGAAATACTTGCGATCTGATGCAGTGGAAACGACGACAAAACGAACGGTGGGGCAGAGTGTGTACTCCAAAGCTTCTAGTTTATTTTGCGAGTAAAGCTTTTGGCTGTTTCCTTAACTAAAGTGAAGCACTGTCCGGGACAGAGATAGGTGTTGTGTTGTGGTGTGGTGTGTGTGTTTCTGGATTTTTGTTTTTATTCTCACAATTGAGGATTTTGGTGAACTTTTATCCTTTTCTTTGGACTCACAGGTGGAGAGCTCACTTTAGTCGCCTCTATACTTCGGTCGCCTCTATAGTTCGGCCTGACATGACGTAAGAGAAGTAAATTACGGTTTGATCCCAATCAGGTTTTAGAAAGACAGTTCAGTGTTTGATGCGCATAAAGAATCACCATATTAGATGAACTCCCATACTACTATTGCCAAGAGTGAAGACTCGAACCTAAAATTTTAGAGTCACTTTTTTTTCAATAATCAACTGAACTATCCGTACGGTCACTTTTATCCTTTTCTGATGTGGGATGGATGAAGCTTAGTAACTGTTGAGTAACTGTTCAGCGGTTGAGTGAAGAGGGCACATGTGGTTGTGGGCTTCCTAATGTACCAGGACAGGCTGTGAAAAGCATCCAGTCATGTCAATCACGACAATGACCCAAGTTCGAACTCCTTTCTTTTTCATTTTATTTTTCATTCAAATTCAATAAATTCACTTTTTATTGATTTATTTCGATTATCAGATCTGGGATTTTAGATGGAGAGACCTTTTTCTAAAAAAATAATTAAACATGAATAAAGGGAAAGCGTGTTAAACTAATTTCAATATGTAATTTGACATACTACGAGTCTACTACATGAATCATCCATATTTTCATATCTAAAAAAAAACCATTTTTAAAACTTCTATTAAAAATAATAGCAAAATAATACAACATAAACATTAAACATGAATTAATTATATATCACTCTTATAATAAGTCACTCTTAAATTTGGTACAAACAAATTAAGTTTAACTTAAATTAATAATTTAAGATAATTATAATAATTTACAAATTTATATTAAATTTAACTAGTTCGGTTCAAAATTAAGAGTTAAATGGTATCGTACATAATTACTATATAATTAGTAAAGTATAATATTTATAAGGCCTATATTTTATTGTTATTTTTAAATTAAATTTTAAGAGAAATAATTTTAAAAACTAAAAAATAAAAATTTTAAAATTGGCCGATTTTTTTTTTAATTTCTTTTAAGACATATCATATTCAATTAGGGGCCAAGGGCTGCAGTTAAATGCATGTGCAGGGAAGGCAGAGTACAACGTACAGGGGAGGGCATTCGCATTACATACGGCATGTCGCCTTCCTATGTCAATTTCATTTCATGTCGTAGTTTTAAGTATGAATGGCCACCGATCTTCTCCTTTGTCGTCTGTCAGTTGAAGAACTTTCATGCCTACGTTAATTACACATGGTATAATACCAATCCCTGTGTAGCCCAGCCCACGACGCAAGTTATGATTCGAAGAACTCTATTCTTTCCCAGCTCCTGCCAAGTCTTTATCACAATCACACCCCTCCTTAACTACATTCTAATCTCGATCATCTCCTAAACAGTACTCCAAATTTTCGTAGCTTTTACCATTTTCAAATTTGTTTAAATACTTCTTTATTTAAATATTTTGTTAAGAAAAGTTCACGTTATTACTTTTTAAAATATATTTAATAAATTTCAAATATATAATAATTTATAAATTAAATGATCTGAGTAAAACAATTAATATTAACGATTGAAAATCAATCAAACGATCCATCTAAAAATTAGGCAATCAGTTTCGTCCAACAAATCGTTATGAGGATTCCTACAAGGGAAGGTTCATTCACGTACATTCAATTCCTTTAGGTGGCACAAATGATCACTTTCTTAAGTTTGATAGACTGTGAGGCGCAATGGTCCCTTGAATTTATAGCTCATTTCCACTTGTAGGTGTCCCAACCAAGCATTGATCGAGTCATGCTGGCATTGTATGTTTAGCAACTGTTAAGACAGTGACGACTCCTAATGCTAGCACCATCCTATTAGGAATAAGATTTACTTTAATCCAATCAAGATTATTCTATCCTATTCTGTCTAACGTTAAAACGGTATCGTTTTTGTTATGCTTCTCTTAACTTATTTCAAATATTATAATGACTTTTGCACTTTTGAATTCCTTCATTTCTCAAAGGAAGTACATTCTGGATCTTTTGGGTGAAACCGGTATGCTGGGATGTAAACCAGCAGAATCACCCATTGAAAGCAATCATAAGTTACAAGTTGGAACTGAAGCTCCAGTGGATAAAGGCAGATATCAAAGATTGGTTGGAAGGCTTATTTACCTCTCTCACACCAGACCAGACATTGCTTATGCAGTCAGTGTGGTGAGTCAATATATGCATGACCCTAGAGAGTCTCATATGGAGGCTGTCTTTCGCATTTTGCGCTATCTAAAGTCAGCTCCAGGGAAAGGTCTTCTTTTCTCTAAACATGATCATCTTCGGATTGAAGCCTTTACAGATGCCGATTGGGCTGGGTCTCTAGATGACAGAAGATCAACTACTGGGTATTGCACCCTCGTAGGAGGTAACCTAGTCACTTGGAGGAGCAAGAAGCAGAGTGTGGTTGCTAGATCAAGTGCAGAAGCAGAATACAGAGCTATGGCTCAAGGTGTCTGTGAACTTTTATGGTTACAGAAATTGGTGGAAGAATTGAGGTTGGCTGGGAGAGACAAGTTATCCTTGTATTGTGATAACAAGGCTGCAATCAGTATTGCTCATAATCCTGTTCAACATGATAGGACAAAGCACATTGAAATTGATCGACACTTTATCAAAGAAAAGTTAACTGATGGTGTCTTGAGCTTATTTCATGTGACTTCTGAAAGACAGCTAGCTGACGTGTTTACAAAAGGGCTCAACAGTCGGACCTTTCATACTTTGATTTGCAAGTTGGGCATGTGTAACATCTTTGCACCAACTTGAGGGGGAGTGTTGACAGATTAGGAATGACAGATTAGGAATGTGTATAATTAGGATTCTTCTGTTATTATTCTTCCTTAATTAGTTCCCTAATTAGTTCTTCCTTAAATAGGATAGTTTTTTCCTATATATTCATGTGTATATACCTTGTAAAGATATCAATATAGAATGGAAAAATCCTTCAATAACAAAGCTTCCATTAGTATAGCTCACAATCCTATTCAGCATGATCAAACAAAACACATAGAAATTGACCGACACTTCGTGAAGGAGAAACTTGTGAATGAGTCCCTGCAATTATTCCATGTGGGGTCAAATGAACAACTGGCAGATGTCTTCACCAAAGGACTCTACAATAAAAAGTTTCATAACCTCACTTGCAAGTTGGGCATGTGCGATATCTATGCACCAACTTGAGGGGGAGTGTTGACCAGGAATTATTAGTATTGATCTTGTATTGATATTCTTATAATTACTCCTATAATCTCTCCTATAATTGAGAGATTTCCTATAGTTAATAGCTAGATTACTTCCTAAATGGTCCTAGAAATTTTGTATTTAAACCTTGTTCCTATGTACAAAAAGATATAGAATACATATTATCTTCAACATTCAACACATTCAACACCATTAAAGACATAAATCTATTCACATTAAGCCACATAAACTCACCTCACATTGTTTGGAGAAAGTTGATCCAATACCATTTGGATTAGGTTTGGACTAAAATTAGAAAGAAGGGATGACCCTACGAGCCAATCTTGAGGCGGGTAGATCTGAACTTTGA
This sequence comes from Erythroxylum cassinoides, assembly GCA_027478405.1. Taxonomy (NCBI): domain Eukaryota; kingdom Viridiplantae; phylum Streptophyta; class Magnoliopsida; order Malpighiales; family Erythroxylaceae; genus Erythroxylum; species Erythroxylum cassinoides. The sequence continues at coordinate 6,639,708 of JANIPM010000232.1, forward strand.
AAAGGAAAATTGTTATTAGATCAATTGGGAATCACAATGTTTTAGATGAAAGTTAAAATAAATAGGCTAGTATATGAAGCACATGCATATAAACAAAATGAACAACTTGCAGCATACATTTCAAAAAAACCATACATGCTATAAGGAAAAAATAGCTTTCATATAGATGAGAAATATAGAACTAGATACAAATTGTATGTTGCACATAGCCACACAATACACAAATTTAGTCAAAGTGCAAGGAACAATACGACAATAATAACAGGTTACATGGAACTGGAAAATCTAAAACGCTTTTATGGTCTTTACAGCAAATTGGTCCCACTTCCCCACATGGATTAACTCAAAAAAGTTTTTTTTGACTAAAAACATACCCATACAAACTTGTCCACATACAACCTTTAAATTAGTTACCATAATAAAACAATTAGTGGACAACCTTGCTTAGGATACAGCATGTTGGACTGCCTTAAAGGAGAAAGCAGTAAAGTAATATAAACTATGCAAAAGCTCTCACAATTGCAAACTTCATTTAAGAGCAAAGCTGACCTGCATATCACAGGAAACTTTGACTACGTAATTAATCGGAGGGATTTTGTCCTCATAGTGGAATCCTGTCTCACAAACAGCTGCAAGCTTCATCCAAATCAAACAAATTATAAAAAATTTTATGAAATCTAAGAAAACCAGTTCCATTGTTGAATACCAGAGCAAACAATAGGTTAGACACTTAAAAAACCTAAATCAATTTTGTGATGGATTCAGTAGGATTTCAGGGAACACAATATGAAATTAAAATAATCTAGTAATAACTCCTAAAAAACCAAAATAAAAAAACTAGATCAATTTTGTGATGGATACAGTAGGATTTCAGGGAACACAACATGAGATTAAAAGAATCTAGTAATAACACCTAGAAAACCATAATGCAAGCCATATGACATGTATAAGCTTGCATAAATATGCACACACAAACACGAAACACAAGAGCAAACATAAACCTACATGTAAGCATACATCAATGTAAATAGATATGTAATTTATCAAAAAAAAATGTAAATAGATATATACATATATATGCATGCATATGTCATAAAAACAATGGATGCATGCAATGTTTGTTATAGTCATACAGACATACAAGTACATTATGCTTGAACAAAGGGACAAATTTTGTAGAAAGACATTTAAAAAAGAAAACAAAGGATCTTGTTACTTAAGGAACCAAGACAAAAATAACAAGAAGATCCCAACAAAGTCCTGCAGATATCCAGGGTCTGAACAAGTCTAAAAATACACGACCTTACTCCTAAGTGTTAAAAAGACTGTTTCTGATAAACCCATGTGAAAAACATATAATAAAAAATAAAAATTAATAAAGAATACATATTAAAATAATAATTATTAAAAAAAATAAAAAATAAAACATAGACATAAAAATAATAATAACAATAAAATAAATAAATAAATAAATATACAAACAAAAAAGAAGACAAGGAAACAAATAAAACAAACAAGTTATTACAAGATATTGTTTAGGCTAAATAAGGAAATACTTGTGTTAAATAACTAAGAGAAATGTACTACATATTAAACGTTTATACTAAAAACAAACGATAAGGCTTGATAGAATATGTTTTAAAGACCTATGAGAATGAGATCCTTTACTCATATCCTAATATGCCAAAATTTTATATCAAGGGCCACGTTCTCGATAAGTTTCAATAGAGTCATATCACTCTTGATCACCTCTCCCTAGTTCTTCTTAGGCCTTTCTTCTTTTTTTTTTTGTTTACAATTTCTAAGCACAATCTTTTTGTATCTTCTCGCTGGAGCGTCAGAATGTCTCCTATTAACATATCCGAGTCACCTAAGTCTTCTCTCTCTTAATTTTTCATTACTATTAGCTACCTTTAATTTGTCTCTTATTATTAGATTTTTGACTTTTATCTTTTTTAGTAATGTTGCACATCCAACGGAACATCCTCATCTCTGATATCATTAACTTATGACTATGCATCTTTTTGATGGGTCAACACTTCGTCCTATAGAGCATGACCAACCTAATCGCTAAATGATAGAATCTACCTTTGGCTTGAGAAGTATATTCTTGTCATATAAAACTCCTAATGCATTTTTCCATTTAAACTACCCTAATCTGATACAGTGAAAAATGTCTTTATTGATCTCTCCATTACTTTGGATGATAGATCTTAGATACTTAAAATAATCTTTATGTGGTATAACTTCTAAACCAATCTTTACCTCCAAATCAAGAGCCACCATATGATCCAAAAATTTACGTTCTAAGTACTCCTCAGTCTTAGTCTTACTAAATTTAAAACCATTCGAATTTAATGTATGCCTCTAAAATTCTACCTTGATATTAACACGCTCTTTTGTTTCATTCACTACAATAATATAATCAACAAATAACATACATCAAGGCACATCCTCTTAGATATTCTTAATAAACTCATCCCTCGTTACTTATAAACACTTCTACATAATTTTCCTAGGGATCTTGTCATAAGCCTTCTCTAAGTCAATAAAAACCATGTATAAGTTACTTTGTCTTTTTCTATAATATTATATTAATCTTCTAAGGAGACGTAAAGCTTTTGTCGGGAACTTTTCCAGTATGAATCAAGCTGGCTCTCCATGATAGGTGCATCCTTTCTCACTCTCTTCTCAATCAACTTCCCCCTAATTTCATGATACAACTAAGTAATTTGATGCCTCTATAGTTGTTAAAGCTTTGGATGTCCTCTCTGTTATTCTATAGAGGAATTAGCATACTAAATCTCCACTCATCCGACATTTTGGCAGACTTAAGGATCAAATTAAAAAGTTTGGCAAATCATATAAGACCCTCTTTGCATAGGCTTTTCCACTACTCTATGGGTATCTGATTAGGCCTTATTGTCTTCTACTCTTCATCTCCCTCAAAGCTCTTTTAATTTCTTTCCTTGTGATCAGTTGACAACAAGCAAAATTATGATACCTCTCGGAAGTGCTAAGATCACCTAAAGAGATGTTATCCTCTACTCCATTAAAAAGACTATAGAAGTATCTTTATCATCTTCTCTTGATGTTATTTTCAACCACAAGTACCCGCCTTGTTTCACCTTTTATATAACAAACTTAATCTACGTCTCTTACTTTATGTTATTTAGCTCTCGCCAACTTAAAAATATCTTTTTTTCCATCTTTAGTTTCCAATCATTGGTAAAACAAGAAATAAATTAATGAAAAGTGTTCGTAAATGGCAGAAAATTGATTTCTTTTAATGATAATAATGATTTCACATACAACTTTACTACAATAATAAATAGGAAAAACTATAAGAATTCCTAAGATACTATTATACAAATATGATTGACTTTCCTTAACATATGCTAGCTTTTAGCAATCCACATCTCAAACAATCATCCATATGCAAAAAGTGGTTGACTGATAAGCTATAAATCCTATTCTCCACGCTCCCCCTCAAGTTGGTTAAATATGGATTTGTTATTTATAGCTTGCCAAGAACATTATAAAACACTTGCACACTCAGTTGTTTCATAAGAACATCTACAAGTTGACCTCCAATTGGAGAATAATTATGTAACAATCGACCCACTCTCCAATTTTATTAAATATGATGTCTATCAATCTTGATATGCTTTATTTTATCTTTATATTAGATTGTGAATGATACTTATCAATGAGTTATTATTGCAGTATAACCTTATTGGACCATTCCACCTTACATTTAAATTATCAAGAATAATGTCAACCATTATAACTAAAAATGCCCAATGCTACAGACTTAAATTTTGCTTTTGCTGTTAATCCAGCTACAACATTTTGGTAATTAGTCCTCCATGTTATAGCCCAAGCACTTCCCCTCAAAGTCAAACATGTTGCTTCTGAGTTACAAAATTTAACAGAGGATAAAATAGAAATAGCAATGATCTCAATGTGCGGCCATAAAAAATTGAATAAAGATAAAGCATTCATAAGAGAGAAAAAGAAAGGTGATAGAAAGAAAAATAAGGATACAACATTCTCCCAAACCAAGCATGGCAACTTTGTTTTAATTCATAGGATGTTTTTTGAATTCTACAAACCTTTCCGAACTACCTTGAACAACAAATCCTATTAGTTGCCCCATATGAACTTCTTAAAGGTCACCATGGAAATAAACATTCTTGATATCCAATTAATGTAAATGTCAATTATTAGTGGCAACAAAAGAAACAAAAAGACGAAAAGATGTGAGTTTCGCAACTAGAAAGAAAGTTTCTGAATAAACAACTCCATAAAAATAAGCATAGCCTATGGCAACCAAGCAAGGCTTAAGCCATCCTATTGAACCACCAAGATTAACGTTGACTGCATAGACCCACTTACAAATAATAGCCCGTTTACTTGCTAGAAGGTTTACCCATTCCCAATTACCATTCTCATCCAAACCTTCATTTCGTCTTGCATAGCAGCTCACCAACCAGCATAGAATAAAGCATCACAAATATTGTGAGGAAGTAAGATTCTATCTAAAGAGGCAATAGCAAATCAAAAAGAATAGGATAAATGGTTATAAGACACAAATGATGAAATAGGATGAGAACATAATTGTTTACCTTTTCAAACAATAGGAAGGTCAAGACTAGAAGCTTAAGACTGAGAAGTAGGTTAAGGAGATGAGTCATTTGGCAAAGACTAACAAGATTACACTTAACTAATGCGAAGTTTAACGATTTCATTAATGCAAAGTTGAGTGATATGCCAAAAGATCATCTCCCTCCCCCTCACTAGAATAAATGGAAGACTCTAAAAAGAATGGGATGTGTTCAAAGAAAGTAACATCAAGAGAGACCAAATAGTGATTCAAAGAAGGGGAATAACACCAATAACCTTTCTAAAGACCAAAATTTCCCTAGACAACACATTTTAAAGACTTTGGATCTAAGATAGACACCCATGGATAAACATCCCAAACAAAACACACAACCAAAAATGCATGGTTTTCCGAGAAAAAGTGATTGGGACAAGAACATAGAATCATAAGAAATGCTACACTTAAGTACACAAAATGGCATACAATTGATTAGAAAATACACATTAGAAAAATGGCTCTGATACCAAATGATAAGCCCTGCACCAAGTTCAACTACCACAGCAGTATACGCACACCAGCAAACTCAAATACAGCAGAAACACAACAATGGCAGAAGAATAGTCCATATTGATTAATATTCAAAACCAGTAAAGAACAAGATAAGTGTGCTAGTATTCGAGGAACTAGCTCCTCCAGCCTTAGGCTCACTCTACGTAAAATGACAGATAATCAAATGCATGCCCTCTCCCTCACTCCCGTACTGTTTTATTCCCATGTTAGAATAACTAACTTTCCCTTCCTATGACAATTCTATCCTTCTACGACATTGGCCTTTCTCCTATGATAAGTGAACCGAATTGTTGGGCTCCTATGGGTCGTATCATATTATTCTAGGGTGCATTGTCATATTGCTTGTATTTGGGTATCCTACTCCTGACTTTATGGTTTTTTTCTCAACCTTCTATTTGAATGCTTTCTTAAAATGTAAGAGCAAGACAATAGACTTTAACATCGTCAATGTATTGAATTGTTGCCTTTTCTAAGTTAGATATGAATTCTTTTGTTTGTTTTACAGATCATAAACTTACAAGCCAGGTTCATGAAATTGTTGGGCGCATTAATGGCAGATTTGGAACATTGTCTGCTGTTCCTATACATCATCTGTTTTGTTTCCTCTTGATTTGAACTTGATCGATTGTGTTTCTGGTTTTATCTTGATGATATAACTTTTAGTTGCCATTTGGTTGAAAGGAATCAAACAATTACTATAGGAATACTAAAGTTGAAATAAGTATGGGAGGGACTGGATGCTTAATTCGATGTTTGGTGTTAACAAGTTGGAAGGTTATAAAATAGTACATTTGTTGTAAAAGAAAGTTAATTAGTTTTGTTGTAAAAGAAAGTTAATTAGTTTTGTTGAAAGTTGAAGATAATTTGTATTACATGATTTTGTGTACATATGAACAAGGGTTTATATAGAAAATTCCTAGGACTATTTGGGAAGTAATCTAGCTGTTAACTTTATGAAATCTCTCAATTATAAGAGAGATTATAGGTGTAATTATAACAATATCAATGCTAATAATCTCTTGTCAACACTCCCCTCAAGTTGGTGCATAGATATCACACATGCCCAACTTGCAAACGAGGTTATGAAACTGTTTGTTGTAGAGTCCTTTGGTGAAGACATCGGCCAGTTGTTCACATGGAATAATTGCAGAGAGCCATTCACAAGTTTCTCCTTCATGAAGTGTTGGTAAATTTCTGTGTGTTTTATTCTATCTTGTTGAACAAGATTGTGAGCTATACTAATGGCAGCTTTGTTATCACAGTGGAGAGATGAACTTCCTTCATCCAATTGTAATTCATTCATCAGCTTTTTTACCCACAATAGTTCGCACACACCTTGAGCCATAGCTCTATATTCGACTTCTACACTGGATCTAGCAACTACATTTTGTTTCTTGCATTTCCATGTGACTAGATTTCCTCCTATGAGCGTACAATAACTAGTGGTTGACCTCTTATCATCTGGAGATCCAGCCCAATTAGTATCTGTAAATGCTTCGATCTTAAGATGACCATTGTTATTGAGCATAAGGCCTTTTCCTGGAGCAGACTTTAGATAGCGCAAAATGCGGAATACAACTTGTAAGTGTGGTTCTTGTGGATCATGTATGTACTGACTTAATAGACTAACTGCAAATGCTATGTTTGGCCTAGTGTGAGATGAGTCTTCCAACTAACATCAGATATCTTCTCATGTCCACTGATGTATCTATTCCTGCTTGCAGTTTGTGGTTGCTCTCGATAAGAGATTCAGCTGGTTTACAACCCATCATACCGATTTCTTCTAATAAGTCTAGGACATATTTTCTCTAGGAGATAAAGATTTCTCTTCTTGATCTAGCGACTTCAACTCCCAAGAAATATTGCAATTTTCCTACGTCCTTAATTTCAAATTCTTGAGCAAGTAGTTTCTTCAGCCTAGCCATCTCTTCTGTATCACTTCCAGTTACAATAATGTCATCAACATAGACAATAAGAAGCGTGATCTTACCTTGGAAGTGCTTGATAAATAGGGTATGATTTGCATTACTTTGTTGATAAGCAAAGGAGATTATAGCCCGATTGAACTTTTCAACCCATGCTCGTGGTGATTGTTTCAGCCTATACAAGGCCTTTTTTAACCTACAAACCATCCCTTGTGTCTTCTCATCTTCAAACCCTGGAGGAATCTCCATTACACCTCCTCCTCCAGATCCCCATGAAGAAATGCATTTTTAACGTCGAGTTGCTATAAGTCCCAATCCAAGTTAGTTGCACATCAGAGTAAAACTCTCATTGTCTTCATTTTAGCAACAGGAGCAAAGGTTTCATGATAGTTCACTCCATTTGTTTGAGTAAAGCTTTTAGCCACCAATCTCACCTTGTATCTCTCAATGGATCCATCGGGCTTATGCTTCACTGTGAATACCCATTTACAGCCAACCATCTGTTTTCCTTTTGCAGTAGTGACAAGTTCCCAAGTCTTACTTTTTTACCGGTGCCTTCATTTTTTCAATCATAGCTTCTTTCCAGTGGACAATTTTCATTGTTTCTCTCCAATCCTGTGGAATAGACACAGAAGAAACAAACAAGTCAAAGGCTCTATATGCAGGAGAGAGTGAGTCATATGTAACAAAGTTAGAAATTGGGTGCTTGATGCAACTTCTATTACCTTTTCGAAGAGCAATCAGCTTATCTAAATCATCAGATAAATCATATTCTAGCTCACCAGTGTTTTCGAGGGAAGATGATGGCATTGACATAGACTGCATGATGGTTTTTTTGTCTTATCTCGCCTTTGAGTGTCTCTTTAAGTCTGGTCTATTTAAGCACCGACTTCGATCCTCTTGAACCAAACTAGTTGTCTCCCCATGAATTGTTCTTCTTCCTTGGATCACGTTATCTATAGAGTCAAGCAACACTTCGTCTTCAATCTCACTTCTCCCCTTGAAGAGAAGTTGGGGATGTGGTGAAATAGGACTTATACTCCAGAAAAGTGACGTTCATATTTACAATGAATTTCTTAGATAGGGGGGTGATAACACTTATATCTTTTTTATGTGGGAGAATATCCAACAAACACACATTTCAAAGCTATTAGCTCCAACTTGCCAACATTCTGAGCATGAACAAAAACACACCCAAAGTACAGTATAAGAGTTTGTACCTTGTGATATCTCAACAGGGATTTTAAAATCTAAAATTCGAAGTGACATTCTGTTGATAAGATAGGCGGCTGAAAGGACTGCATTACCGCAATATTCCTTTGGAAGATTCATTGTGAACATGAGTGATCGCGCAACCTCTAGAATGTGTTTGTTCTTCCTTTCTGCAACTCCATTTTGTTCACAAGTATAGGCACAACTAGTTTGATGTACTATTCCATTAAAATCTAGATAAGCACGAAATTTGCTATCCATTTACTCCATTTTATTATCTGTCCGTAAGATCTTAACTCTAGCATCATGTTGAGTACAAATCATTTTGTGAAAAGATTGGAAGCATGAAAAAACTTCATTTTTTATTTTCATCAGATAAACCCATATCAATCGGGTGTAACAATCAATAAAGGTCACAAACCATCTATAGCCAGAAAAAAAGGGAGTTTGAGTAGGACCCTAAACATCGGAGTGAATAGTCATAAAAGGAACAGAACTCTTATTACCTAATAAATGATAAGAACTTCTAGTGTGTTTAGCAAGTTCACATGCTTCACAAAACAAAGAATTAAAAGAAGTTCTTTCAAGGATAAAGTTTTGCTAGAACAAAAAAATGAGGGATGTCCTAACCGCTTATGCCACTGTAGAATTTCCTTATTAATCACGTCGTTTCTAAAAGATGCTTGATGTGCAACTATCTAGTGCTCTTCTTCTAAGAAATATAAGCCATCCTGCAGCCTACCAATTCCAATCCTCTACTCTGTGTGAAGATCCTGAAGAACACAATAGTCAGGAAAAAATTCAACTTTGCAATTAAGGTCCTTAGTGATAGAAATGACAGAGAGAAGATTAATAGGAAAACAGAGTATGTGAAGTACTAAGGATAGGGTGATATTGGTAGTACAGTTAACAGAACCTATACCAGATATGGAAATAAAAGACCCATTTGCTATTCTAACATTATCCCTGTTGTTTTCATGAGAGTATGTTAAAAATTTCTTTTGAAAGCCAGTCATATGTCTGTTAGCTCTAGAGTCTATAATCTAAGGATTTTCTTTAGAATTGTATTGCTCAATACCTGATTTGGAAAGGTTTGATGCAACAACTACAGAAGCAGAGTCTATTTTTGAGAGAAGTTGTCTTAAGGCCTAAAGTTCCCCATTAGATAATCCCCCAGCTAACAATGTTTCACTTTATTTCCATCATCCAAGTGATCCTGACCCCTTAACACTGAGCCGTCTCGTTTTCCACGACTCTGATTAGGCCTTCCATGCAATTTCCAGTAGGTTTCTCGGGTATGTCTTGATTTTCCACAGTAATCACAATGTAAGTGATCCTTATTTGATAAGGTATTTGCAAGTTTCGACTTTTCGGTAGATTTTACTGCTAATCCTGCTTTTTCAATGATAGGTGTATGTAGCATAACATTTTGCTACTTTCTTATTGTTGTACTAGAGAAGGTGTGCACTGAACGAAAGGGAAAGGATCTTTTCCAAGTATTGTTCCTCGTATATGATCATACTTAGGAGACTTGCCAAAAAATCAAATACCCGATCTTCTTCTATCATTTTCTGGAATCTAGCAACGTCTTTTGAGCATTCTGCTTAAAAGTCCTGATAATAGTCTAATTCCTACCACAACCCATATAACTTCTCAAAATAATGTGATGCAGTCATATCTCCTTGCTTTTTGTTGTCTAATTTATTACGAAGATCAAAAATTTGAGCTTTATTATCTATTTGAGAATAAGTCAGAGAAGCAGTTTTCCATATCTTTGTTACTGTGTCAAGTAGTAAGTATGTCCGAGCAATCTCCAGTTTCATTGAATTTATGAGCCAAGACATGACGAGAGAATTCTTGGACTCCCACTGATTATAATAAGAATTATTGACATCGAGTCTCTTACTGTCATCAGTAATGTAACCCTGTAATCCTCTAGCTTTGATGAACAACAAATAGAATCTTGACTAAGCAAGATAATTAGTTCCATCAAGTTTTATGGGACTGATTTGAAGTGAAGGATTATCTAAACTCGACATAATTACCTTCTTTCCATCCATCTTCTCCATTATTAATCAGGACATCCAACAAAAAATCTGCCTATAGAGTAAATAGAATATGTCTAAAAAAATGCTTCTGTATGGGTAGAAAAATACCAGAAACAAAAATGGACTGAAGGGAAGCAAGAGAGCAAGGGTACTGGTAGAAGGATGGAGGTTGCGTCTAACACCCCTAGAGGAGAGGCAAGAGGCCGGTAACACTAGTGGAGAAACAACCGCTGCCAAACACTGGCCGGAGGGTAGTGCATGGTACTCACGTGCGGCGATCGCAGAGAGACTACGACGGCGCGTGGTGGCACGTACTGTGCAGTTGATGTCGAATCTTTCACGATGAGGTTTGCCAGTCACAACTAAAGCAGTCTAAATAGGTGGTGAGATTAAAAAAAGACAGTTATTTTTGGGCGAGGATACTCAGACAGTGTTCGGTCCTTGTTTGGAATGAACAACCAAAGAAACAAAAAATTTCCCTTAATCAAATAGAGCTTTGATACCATGTTGAATGTGTTGAATGTTGAAAAATAATCTATATTCAATTACTTTATGTACATAGGAACAACGTTTATATATAAAATTCCTAGGACTATTTAGGAAGTAATCTAGCTATTAAATATAGGAAATTACTCAATTGTAGGAGATATTATAGGAGTAATTATAACAATATCAATACAAGATCAATGCTAATAATCCCTGGTCAACAGTGTTCTTGCATTTTTGACACACTCTCTCCTCTCATGCATGCATAGTTAAAACTTGAATGAGAAGAGTCTCATTTTTGGCTTCTTTCTTCTGAGAAAAATCTCTTCAAAATATTTCTTCTCCTTTCCCACCAAAGGATCTTATTAACCACGTTGTCCAAGAAAAATAACCGGTAGATCAGATTGGTCGAGGATACAACAACAAGGAGAGGATACATTGACAAAGGAAAGAATACAAAAAGTCAAAGCTATAGCAAGGATTAGGAGAGGATACAAAAGTGAGGAGTCAAAGCTGTAGCAAGGAGTCGGTATATTTCTACCACCCTATTCTTATGTAAATTATTTTCCTTATACCGTATCATGCATGGATAAAACATGTTGATTTAGTTATGTTATTTCCGCTGCATTTGATTTCGAAAAAGTTTTGCAATCTACCGTTTTCGCCAAATCTTGCATACTTTTGTTTTCGATGCAACAAGTTATTAATAAAATGGATGGGGTCACTAACTAAAGATCTCCTTCCTAGCATAAACCAAGCGAATTCATTACCTAAAGTTCTCCTACCTATCACAAACTAACTACAAAAAATACTAAATTAATAATAAAAATTACAAAACACATTAAAAAATAACATAATAAAACATGCATGTATGAAAAAACACAAACAATCAAACTTAAGAAAATAAAAACAATCAAAATTAATTCAACTTCAAAACACTAAACACCTCCCTAGCAACGACGTCAAAAACTTATTGTGCCTAAATAAGTTCTAAAAATACTTAGGCTATCCTACTTGTAAGTATATGAGGTAGTTGTAGTGATTACCCAGGGCCGTCTCCCTTGGAGGTGAAATTGGTTAACTTAAATTAATCTTGAACAAAAAATAAATAAAAATAGAAGCAATCCTAAACATTCTATCCCAATTGTTGAGTGAAGGCTTTAAAAGAAAATCACAAATTATTATGAAAAGTAAACGATTCAATAGAAAGCAAAGATGAATAGA
>JANIPM010000232.1:6659215-6672397 GCA_027478405.1 Erythroxylum cassinoides
CTTATTTTTTTGTAAGTTATTCGAAAATAACTTGTCAGTTAATTAGGAGTAATATTGTATATACTTGACTTCTCTAAATCTGGTACTTAGCTGTATTTTAGGTAGTTATTGTTGTTGTTTTTGTGGATCCGTCTAAGCAAAAATTGTCAATCAAGACTTTGTCCTTGGATTTTCATTTTATTGACTGGTAGTGTTCACAAAAATTCCTTTTTATACCAGAAATTCATAAAAGGCCTATATTCAAGTTGTTGTATAACGATTAGAGGTTTTGAACCTCGTCTATTGTCTCACTAGTATGGAAACATATAATGAAAAATGGAAGAGAGAAGTTCGCGCATCTCCTCTATAACAATAATAAGCGGTACGTTTCCTGGACGATTTTCCAAGTCAACCATGATCAGGCATTGTTAATGCAGCTTAGTAGGTATAGGTATGGAGCAATGTATAATTGAAGGTGAAGATGTATCGAGGGCAAAAATGGAAAGAATGGAAACTTCCAAACAGAATAAGAATTCCTAGCTCTATGAAGAACTTCTTTGAAGAATCCATTGCAAGTTTTCTCTGCAACTGCAATCATATGGACAGCTCCCTTACGTGAATTCTCTCCTAAGCAAACAAACCCACGTTCCTCACTTCTCTCTCTCTCCCTCTCTCCATACACACCACAGTTACGCACACAAAAACACCAAACACCTATCATGCTCTTTCAGCAGCACAAGAACTGATCATGTCTCCAACGATGACAAAGGTTGTTGTTTCTCTTGTTCTCACAATATACTCGCTCCTCATAACCTCAACATTCTCCGCCGTAGACTCCTTCGTCTACGGCGGCTGTTCACAGCTGAAATACACCCCAGGCACTCCGTACCAGTCCAACGTCAACTCGCTCCTAACCTCGCTCGTCAACTCAGCAACATCCGCAACCTACAACAACTTCACCATCAAGAGTTCTTCGTCACCGACGGACACCCTCTACGGCCTCTTCCAATGCCGAGGCGATCTCATGGCGGGCAACTGCGCCTCCTGCGTGGCCCGAGCAGTAAGCCAGCTGGGTACCATCTGCCTGGACTCCACCGGCGGCGTGTTGCAGCTCGACGGCTGCTTCGTCAAGTACGACAACGTCATGTTCTTGGGTGTGGAGGACAAAACCGAGGTGTTGAAGAAATGTGGGCCGTTGATCGGCTACGGTTCTGATGCGTTGACCACGCGTGATGGGGTGTTGGATTATTTGGGTGCAAGTGATGGGTCCTACAAGCCTTATAGGGTTGGAGGGTCTGGGGATTTCTACGCTAGAGCTCAGTGTGTCCAGGATTTGAGTGCGAGTGAGTGCCAAGATTGCTTGTCGGAGGCAATCCGACGGCTTAAAACGGAGTGCGCCACCGCTGCATGGGGCGACATGTACCTGGCCAAATGCTACTTGCGCATCTCCGGAAGTGGGTCTCACTCGCACGGTGGAAATGGTAAGCACTTTCAGCAACATCTGTCCTGGTTTCCGGGTTTTTATTAAATATTCTGTTTTTGGGGTTCAAATTGGTTCAAAAAAAGGAACAATTTTGGTATATTTTTAATTTTTAAATTACTTTCAAGTTTATTATGATGTGATTTCTAATTTGAACGCGTAGGATATAGGTGGGATTTATGTTTGATTCTATATTTTAAGAAATGATAAGGAAGGGCACTGACTCGTCCTTTGTCTGGTTTGTTAGTTACTGCTGGTTGTATTGAAGTAATGATTCTAATGAAAGTTAACTAGTAAGGAGATTTTGGACCAAGCTTTATCGGAATTCCTTGCTTCTTTAACCCATACAGAGTTGGTGGATTTGGGTAAAATGCTTTACACCTTCTGAGAGGTTTGGATTATGATAACGTTCCTTAATAAAAATTGATGATGGATATGACGTTCTCTCTAAACTCAAAAGTAGTTGTTCCCCTGACATGATCTACATGGTGAAAACAAATAATGGTATCTGTTGTCTTTTATCGGATGATGTCAAACGATGAATGTTCATAATTTGATAGGAATTTCCAAAGTGATAGTAATCAATCCATGATTGCTGTTTATGGTTTAATATTTTCATCTGATGTTTCTTTAATCTGCTTTACAGGTAACAATAATGAAGATGAGATTGAGAAGACTCTGGCAATACTAATTGGCCTAATTGCTGGGGTTTTCTTGCTTATTGTATTCCTCTCTTTCTTACGAAAAGCATGCGAAAAAGGAAAAGGTCTTCATATATATACTTTCTCTGATGTTTATACATTTTCAATCTTCTGGATGAACAGCCCACAACCTTCATCCAAAATTGTGAATCGTGTCTGATTTTCTTCTCCTTGTGTCGATTTGCAGGTGGTAAATGATAGGGTCTGTGCCCTCTTCTACTTGCTTGCAGCTGGTAATTAGCTTTGGTTTCAGTGGCCCATCTCATTTTTATGAAGGTGGAAAACAGGGTTCCTGCCGGAAAAAAAAAAAGGGCAATAAGATGATAAAAGCCTAAGGATTCCGCACTCGACTACATCCAACTTGCCGTTCTGTACGAATAGTAAATAATTTTGCTGTTGCTCTAAATTTTTCGGTGTTAACACAGCTTTGCCGTTTGATTTACGCCCAAAAGCTTAGTCCCACCATAGTACTGAAAATTTGTGTGTCAATTCATTATTTGCACGGAATGGTGATCTCTCTTGTTAAAACAATATCGTCTTTTACATTCATGTTCATATAATATGATTGATTTTGACCGAGAGTTGAAAAGGCTGTATTTCTCTATCTTAACCTTGATGATGAACTTTGTTTATATACATATATATTGCATGGATAAAGATGGAAGGATACAATTTGTTCTTTTATCTGATAGTAAGTAATTAATTGTGTCAATAATTTATATATATAAACTTATTTTAATTAAGTAAAGTTGATACGAATGTAATTTACCCAAATTATAGCCAATCTTAATATTATTTTTAGTAAATCAATTATAAATTATGGTCGGGTAGGTCGAATTGGGCCCAAACTCAATCACAGCAGCCCGCGGGTCGATCGGTCTATCTCCCAAAGATGGGCCTCATACCCATTGGTTAACCCAGGCCTAGCCCGCACATCCGTGGCCCATTAGCAGGAGAAAACTTTCCATGCAGAAGAAGAAGTCTACGTAAAGAATTAACCCTAGCACTCATCCCATATATAAGGTATGATTTCATCATGATAGAGGTACGTAATCACAACCCTAGTTTTCTCCGATTACAGCAGACCTACCTTCACTAAAAACCTAACTTGAGCGTCGGAGGGGCTTATCGGGAAACAACCCCTGACGTGCTTTCTTTGTTTTGCAGGAATCTTCAAGGCAGAACTGATCAACCTCATGGATCCAAACGGCAACATACAGCCTCGCCAGAATCCGGCGGAACCAGAACTTTTGTAGCTACCTACAAAGAAAGGGAATACCAATTGCTTGGAGTAACTATTATTTATGGGAGCACCCAATCAATCTGAAATGTCCTCCTTCATAGTTGTTAAAGTGATAGCACTGAAAAAAAAAAAGTTGCACATTTATCTTCAAGTTGTTGCTGGTCCAACCTCATTCTATGGATGTTTATTTATTAAATTCCACTAAATTTAGACTCCAAAAGTATTAGTTGTCTTCATAAACAAAAAAGAACGAAGTTTAGGTGGATTTGAAATAGAAACTAATGAGTTGATGTTACTTTTGGACTACATGTCAATGTCTGGGAGGCACGCACCAATGTCAAAAATGGACACAACTATGTGCATGATCATGTAAGCTTCTATAATAATGTGCAGAGTTGAAAGGTGACATTTTAGACACGCCCATATGGAGTTAGACATCACTGTAAAAGTTAACGTGATTGTATCCTTCGACCGTGTAAGTCAATATGATCGTGTATCTCCATATCATCAAGTTTTGAAGGGCATGGTCATCATATACGGCCATGTGGGTGATTACGTGTGTATAAAATCTTATCCTTTTTTAAGATTAAGAGCTAAGAATGAGAAATGGAAGTTGCATGAGATAATGAGCAATGGAAGTTGCAAGAGATAGAAACTTATGATGAAAGAAGAATTTTTAAAGTCCAATAGCATTATTCAATCACAATTTTATTATAGTTCGATTTCTTTAAGAATAGTAATAGTGTGTGTGTGTGTATGTGTGATTTTTACTCAATTATAGAAGTAAGAGAGGTTGCTTTTAGCTATAGTTATTTTGTAAGGTGCTCTTTGCTCGAAACATTAATGCTTGTATCTTGATATTATTAAATTTGGTGTATTTCTTTATGGTAAAATCATGCATCCAATTTTTCTTGTTGTTATCTATATTATTTGATAGTTTTTTATTAGTTAAGTGAACTTGATGATTTTGTGAGCATTATTGCTTGTAGAGACCTATAATGGAAGCTCTCTTGTATTGTAAGGATTTTGTGATTAAATCAATATGGACAAAAGTATAAAAGAAAATGTCTCCTCTAAATCAGAGAAGATGAAAGATAAAGAGTGGGAGAAGATGAAGCATAAGACCTTGAAAACTATTAGAAGCAGAAGACCTTCAAAACTATTAGACTGTGGATTCACATAAGCATATTCAACCATATATCCCAAGAGATATACCTATTAGTCCCTAATGGCAATCAAGAGGTGGGCGAGTCGGGTGTTTATAAATCTTAACAATTTTTCTAATCAAAGTACTTAATTAGCAACAATTAATATAAATAAAAATGAGACAATTACTTAACAAAAAATACATGAACTAATTGAACAATAATTTAAAGAAGATAAGGAAGAGAAAATACAAACCGATTTATAGTGGTTTAACAAATAACCCATGCCTATGTCTACTTCAAACACTCTTTTTGGAATTTTACTATAATTCTTCGTTCAAGATAAAGAATAATCTTTGTACAATCTTTCTCAATAAAGAGGAACCTTTTTTATAATCTTCTTTCAAGGTAAAGAGGAACCTCAATTTCCCTTGTACTACCCCCAAATAATATAATATATTACCCTAACTAAATAGTATAGTTCAAAATACCTCACTTTATAATTTCAAAATGACTCACTCACACAAATATGACAATAACACTTAAATAATTGAAAAACTCTTTAAAATGTGCATATACAATATCCAAAATGTTCTTGATGTTAAAATCAATAAGAAAACACCTATTAATAGTATTTTGGTACCCAAAATAACTATGGGAGCAAAGAACTAGTTGTTACAATGGATACATTTACTGTACTGGTTGACTAGTATGCATTTACAGTACCAAAATCATTAGTTGTTAGGACACTAATCGACTAGTAACTTATATTGGTCGATTAATATGACAGACTGCTCAACCATTACGTCAACCAATATTACAACAAACTCTTAATACTTCAAATTTAGTAACTTTAGCCTATATTGATTAACCACTAACCTAAATAAATCGATCAATCACCTCATATATATAATTTTAACAACTTCAAATACTTAAAACTAATTTGCAAATATGATTAAAACACTTCTCAAAAAATTTCTAAAGATTATTTGAAATATTAAGAGGCTTTTATGTTAAAATCAAAAGCTTTAATGCTTATTGATGAATTAAAAGACTCATGCAATAAAGTAAAATCAAATGTTTATACATAGTGGACCTTTTGAATCTTCAAATTAGAGCTTACAAATAATAATACAAAGTGTAAAATGACCTTGGTAAGCCTAATATTCTTTTGTTCTTATTTTGATCTTTATTTTGTTTAATGTGAACTTTAACTTATCTTGTTCAACTTTATACACTATCTTCTTAAGTTTATATCTTCATTTTGGGCAAAATAAAATATTGACTAGCACATGATCCAAAATCCTTCTGTGTAAGATTTTATATAATTTTCTATTTTATTTTGTTTTTTATTTCAAAGTTCACTCAATCTCTTTGATTTCTTTCCTATTTTGTTTAGAACTCTGTAAATTAGATTTCTCATTTCTTTTGGAAATATTCCTAAGATAAATTAGAGTTTCCTTTTTCTTTTAAAAGTCTTCTCAGGACATAATTAGAGTTTCATATCTTGTTTAGAATTCTTCCTAATAAGAATTGAGGTTTATATAAACTTGTTTAAAAAACTTTTGAGGGAGATTAACAAAACTTTCTATCAATAAAATTTGTTTTCTTTGTGAGAATTTTTATTTTAAAATTTTTGGATTAGAATTGCTGTTCGCCCTGTGTTAAAATCACAAATTGCAAAAGAGAATTTGATCTAACAAAAGTGAATTCGCAATATAAAGAAAGTTAAAAAAGAACAAAATAAGTTTGACATAGGTTGATTGATTTCTCTAGGGAGTGATTTTGTTGTATCGTGATTGTATTGGTTTAGGATTGTCCTTTTTTCATTCTCATGGTCTCGGTGAATTTATAATCCTTTTATCATTAAGCAATTTTTGCTATAATTGCCCAATTCTTTGATTTTTCATTGTTCTCTAGTTACATATTTATTAGGCTTCTATTTCTAGACTTAATTTCATGGCCTTTTAAGCCATAAGCATTGTTAGCATTATGCGTAGAACTGTGGATGCTTCGGTTGCCCATTTACCAATAATATATATAATGATATAACATAAGTAAAATGACTCTCAAGCCACACGGTTATCTTTAAAACGACTTTAGTAATGTACTAGTATAGATACCTTATTATCTACCAGGTTACAAATATGATCTTTAAACTTGTAGTTTAACATTTAATTACAATTAAAAATAAAGTTTTTTTTTGTTCTTTTAGAGCTTAATTTCTTTATTTTAACTTCTAACATTCTTAAAACAATATTATTATGATTTCTGATCATTACAGCTAAGAAAGCATTTGTTTAATTTAACCTAATCTACTTAGATTTCTCTTAAGCCGTCAGTAAACCCCTTACAACTTGATCATCCAGTTCGTCTTAATAGCCCATAAGTTCTCCAACCAAAGTTTTGCTAAACAACATTAACATGGACTGGGTCCCTGAATTTGGGCTCTGAACTGAGAATTTGTATAACTGAGCCAATAAATATTTTTTTTTAACTCAGTTCGATTTTTTCGGATGTTTAGCGTTGCTTACTAGTACAATTTCACAAACAGTTACTCGTATGCTCTGTAGGTACATGTCGTACTTATATTAGCTTAATAGAAGCATTTTTTTCTGGTAAGCCGAAGTATTTTAAGAGGGTCTCAACTATAAGAAGGTGTTTTTAAGCCATCCACTCTCAGACTAATCCTCGCTCGCACCGAGTCAGTCCGTAATGAGTAAAGTACTGGCTAAACAGATTTCTCCATTCTCAGGACTCAAACTCAAACTTGAAACTTCCGATTAAGGGATGAGAGTTAATAGAAGTATTTTCTAATGCAACTGTATAAACTAACTTTCACTTGCATACCAACCCAATTTGAAAGGACATTGGTGTCCCATTCCGCGGCATGGGCCAAAAAGCTAAAAGTGTGATGAAGAAAGGAAAGCAGAGACCAAAAATTGTAACTTCCGGATACTGGCGGAAATGACCAATCTCAAACCCCAGTTAAATCTTTTCTCAACTCGAGCCAGCCTGGAACATCTTCTCTAGATAGACTAATCAAACTTCTATACAAAAATGCTAGATCAGTGCGATGCATCTTACATTTCCGACTCCCTAATTAGTGGTTTAGAAATGATTATAAAATATGTAATATGTGGAATTTAGTGGATTCTAGTCATCAGTGAAGGAGTATCCGTCGATTCTTTGTCTCTGCTGGTGAGTCGAAACCATTATAAAGGATCCTCTTTCTATTACACCCATTCATGGTGTTGCTGAAAGTGTCTTGGTGGAGGAGTGGCGGCAGAAGAGGTGGTGTTTTTGGTGAAGGGATGGTCACTGGAGGGATTTGAAAGGACTCCAGTGGTGGTGGAGGGTGTCTCCATTCTGGAAGTGGTCCAGCCAAGAGCAGGGTTTGCAAGAGTGGACCGGCTTTCATCACAGCCTGCAAAAGCTTTCCCTTTTCAGGCAATGGCTTTTCAGGGACTAAGTCTGCTGTTTCTTGAGGTACTGTTGTAGTTGGGAATAGTTGACGTTGTGGAATTGGATCAATTACAGGGGATGAAACGATGCTCTCTTCACAATCTGATGACGATAGGCCACTGTTGGAGTCAACCCCCTTTCTGGGTTCGTCTTCAACTTCTGAAATGCCAGAGAGAGGGGCATTCTGGCGCTGCTGTTGGAGCAAAAGCTTTTCCAGGACAAGTATTTGGTATTTCTCTTGTGCCTCATCTCTTTCTTTCACGGTTTTGCTAAGTAGATCTTTGAGATTTAGCAACTGGTCATCTCTCTTTCGAAGCTCTTCTTGAACTGCTAGCCTTGTCTGCTCAAGCTCCACACTTGTATACAGAAGGGAGTGTCTCAGTTCTTCCATAGTCTGTAGTCGAAATGAGCATTGCTAAGCACGGTTTAGCTACTTAACACCAAAAATAGAGAAATCCTTTTTTCCTAATAAGAAGCTCGAAACATAGTTATATGGCATAGTAAATGAAATTGAAGAAGATGTCTAACCTTTCCTTGGCAGTAATAGTTCAAAACAGAGTTTCTCTGGTTCTCCATGCTGAATCTTGGGACCGATAGATAGAGACAGCCGGACAGAGGGTTAGAGTGAGAGAAATGTGAGGGAGGTATTTTGAGTGGGTTCGGTAGATCTTATAACCACTTGCCTCTACTGTTCCTTTCGTGCCTTCACTATTTCTTTTCTCAGTAGGTGTTAGACAAAAACAGAAGAGGCCAAAAGCTTATCAACGCCTATTCTACGTATATCCTAAGATCTATCTTTCTCTCTCTCCGAGGGTCAGCATTTGGTACCGAGTCTATTGTTCCATGTACAAACTAGAATAGAGAATCAGATATTAGCGGCGAAAGCGGGAAGAGCCCGCACTTGCCTTTACACAATGTCGTGTACTTTTCTTGCCACTATTCATCTAGGGAAGATATTGTAGTGATGTTACCTTAAAACATGCAGTAAAGTTGTGTACTCTCGGGTCAATTTGTAACAATTTCTTTTGAAGATAACTATGTAATACGGTGAGAATCACATTTACTCTATCAACCAACACTCAGCAACATCCAATAATAGGAAAAATTGAAAAAAATCAAAAGAAGCGTCTAAAGGTCGAAGAGAGGGAAGCTCTCGAATATTCTAATCAGACAAGGACAAAATGAAGCAGAATAAGACATATGCACATGAGAAACACATGACAAACTCAAGTCAGAAGCTTTACAACTCAAAGCATTGTCGTATTACATACATCAGAAACCAAAACGCAACAACTACAATATAATACGCACAGCGGAAGAAGAATGGATTAGTTGATCATGTGACAAGCACATGTACCTCATCAGACTCAGTCAAAGCATAACTGAAGGCAACTGATTCAAACCCTATAAATAAGACAGAAATCAAGGCTTAAGACAGATTGCATTTTCTCATTACATTGTATTCAATCATTTGTGAGTGTAAGAATAGAGTGAAAGAAAAATATCAAAGAGTGCTAGGGTACTTATCTGTGGGTACTATGAGAGTTTTGAAGACTCTTTGCAAGTATTTCTGAAAAATGCTCAATCTCTGTACAACTTTTCCTCCTCTTCTTGATACTAGTTGAAACCAAAATAGTGGGAGCCTTAGATATAAATAGTACTGAAGCTATCGAACTAAGTAATTTTGGTGTTCTTTAATATTTCTGCAATTCATATCACCTGCAAATATAACATTCTTTATTAGTCTTTAAAGGTTTAAAGCAACAATATAGTACAACTATCCTAACAGAAGTGGTATCAGAGTATTCGGAAATCTCCTGGGGCATTTCCTGACTAATGGAAGCACAAAGATTATCAAAAACATTTTGTAAGTAAAAGTCTTTTATTTCTTAAAACTACAGTCACAATGGTAGGAAAAGAAATGGATGTATTTACTGGAAAAGAAGACTTCACCATCTAGAAACTCCAAATGCAAGCTCTTCTTGAGTCCTATGAATGATATGGGGCTATTGAAGATCAGTATGATGTTAAGACTGATCCAGTAAAGAGACTTAAAATGCAAAGACTTGTACACTGCAAGTTAATGCTTCACTTATCACCAACGGTGATAAGAAAAGTGTAGAATTGTAACACCGCACATAAGCTATGGATCAAACTTGATGAAATTTATGCAAAGAGGTGTCTTCCTAACAAGATGACACTTCTTCACAATCTTGCTAACTACAAGATGAATACCTATGTCTTTTTAGATGACAACTTAGACTATTTCTTTAAGTTAGTACAAGACTTAGAAGTTACAGATAAAAAGATATCTGAGGAGCATCAAGCTGTAGTAATTCTAAAGGCTTTATCTTCTGAATTCAATGCATTCAAGAAGGTAATTAAGTATGTTAGTGGAGAATCCCTGTTAGACTCACTAATAGCAGAAATCATGGATATTAATCCATTTAAGAAAGAGGCAGAAGTAATGTTTGTAGAAAATAATCATGACAAAATGTCTCATAGGAAAAATAGCAAGAAATGAAATTGGCAGAAAGGAAGTAGAAAGGATAAGCACACCAAGGAAGGTGAGGAAAAGAAGACAACGAGAAAAGGAAAGAAGTGCTTTTATTGTGATAAGGAAAGACATTTTGCAAGGGACTGCAGAAAGAAGAAAA
Source organism: Erythroxylum cassinoides (assembly GCA_027478405.1). Lineage (NCBI taxonomy): Eukaryota > Viridiplantae > Streptophyta > Magnoliopsida > Malpighiales > Erythroxylaceae > Erythroxylum > Erythroxylum cassinoides. The sequence goes on from JANIPM010000232.1 coordinate 6,669,886, forward strand.
GGGATAAGGCTGCAGAAAGTGGAGATGTAGGAAATGTAGAGAAACCAGAAGACTTAAGTGGTGATGAGATTCTGGCTATCACTGAGGACAGTGAAGACTTGAGCAGAGAATGGATTTTTGACTCAGGTTGTACCATGCATGTGACACCACATAGAGACTGGTTCACTAAATTCGAACCAGTCACTGCCAAGGTCAAAATGGCATATTCTAGGCAGCAAAGGATAGAGGGGATTAGAAGTGTCTCCATCAACATGTTTGATGGAAAGAGAAGGATCTTAAGTAAAGTCAGATTTGTGCCTGGAATGAGGAGAAATATGATTTATGAAAGCTTGTTTGATAAGCAAGACTTTTAGATCATATCAAAAGATGGACTCAGAGAAATCCTAAAGAATGGTAGAGTCATTATTAGAGGAATTGAAAAGGGTGAGTTGTACTATATTATAGGCTCAACTGAAGTTAATCAAGTTACTGAGAAGGGAAATAATGAACCAACCAAGCAATGGCATGCAAGGTTAGGTCATGCAAGGAACAAAAGTTTGTTCCACCTCTCTAAACAAGGATTAATCCTTGATCAAAACCTACAGAAGCTGGAATTCTATGAATCACGTGTGCTTGGAAAGCATCACAGATCTAGATTTCAAAAGGGAGCACAGAGGGCCACAGAGATCATGGAATATGCTCATAGTGATCTTTGGAGGGCAGCTCAAGTACCTACTGCAGGAGGGAATTTATATTTTATGTCTATTATTGATGACAAATCTAGGAAGTGTTGTATATATCTAATGAAGAGAAAGGATGAAGCATTAGAAAACTTCATGAAATAGCATACACTTATGGAGAATCAGACTGGGAAGAAGCTAAGATGCCTAAGGACTAACAATGGATTAGAATACCACAATAAAGAGTTTGAGGAGTATTGCAGCAAGAAAGGAATCCTAAGGCACAAAACAGTGAGAGCTACACCTCAACAGAATGGAGTAGCTGAGAGACTCAATAGGACTCTCCTAGAAAAAATCAGGTGCATGCTACTCTCTTTAGGTTGCTCACACTCTCTATGAGGAGAAGCCATTAGGACTGTAGCTTATCTAGTTAATAGGCTCCCCACCTTTGCTAATGATTACAAGACTCCACAAGAAATTTAGAATTGTAAGAAACCTAACCTTACTTACCTTAGAACTTTCAGTTGTGTAGCTTATACACATCAGAAAGAAGGAAAATTAGAACCTAGAGCAATCAAGGCAGTTTTCCTAGGCCCAGAGGGAGTTAAAGGATATAAGATATTACTACTCTAAAAGGGAGGTTACAAAACTATCATAAGCAGAGATGTAATCTTCAAGGAAGATGAATTCTCTCTGCTGAACAAGAGTTCCTCAAATTTAGATTTTCAAAGGGAAATTCAGGAGCAATTAGGATCACTGAATCAATCAATCCCTTTCTATGTACCACCAGAAACTGATGAAGGTGGGATTACACAACCTATAGATGTGGAGCCTATACAAGGCACTACACATCATGAACAAGGGACAAAAGAGACTGAAGGTGCGGGTGAAGAGGAAACCCACACATAACTACAATTGATCCTCAAGGAAGTTTATATGACTATCAACTCACAAGGGATAGACAACCAAGACATTGAATCCCTAATAAGATTTACAGTGACTTAAACTTGGTTGAATTTGCATGCCTTACGACTGAAACTATAGAATACAAGGCTCCTAAAACCTATAGCCATGAGAAGTGAGGATGCAAAACAGTGGAAGACAGCTTGTGAGAAAGAATATTCTTCTCTAATTAAGAACATGACTTGGACTTTAGTCCCTAGACCTTCTAAAGCTAAACTAATTGAGCACAAATGATTGTTCAAGTTAAAAGAAGGAGTAACAGAAGCAAAACCTAGGATTTACAAGGCTAGGCTTGTAGCTAAGGAGTTTAGACAGCAGGAAGGAATTGACTACAAGGAGATATTCTCTCTAGTAGTCAAATTCAAAATAGTTAGGCTTATACTAGTTCTAGCTACTCTATATAACTTGGAAATCCATCAAATGGATGTCAAGATAGCCTTCTTATATGGAAAGCTTAAGGAGACAATCTACATGAAGCAACCAATTGGATTTGAGGAGAAAAATAAGCTCGATTATGTCTATCTATTACAAAAATCCCTATATGGGCTTAAACAAGCACCTAAGCAATGGAACAAGAAGTTCCATGAGATTGCTGCTAGTATGAAATTCATTAGAAGTTCATATAATTACTGCCTATACTTTAAGGATCTAGGAATGACTAAAGTAGTATTCATGTTGGTCTATGTAGATGACCTAATAATAACAGGAAAGGATCTGAATAGAATTCAATAAGTGAAGTCTGATCTATGTATTCATTTTGAAATGAAAGATTTGGGAGAAGCGCAAAAGCTTCTAGGAATGCAAATAATCAGAAAGAGGAGGGAAGGAAACCTTTGGCTTGTTCAAATGAATTATATAAAGAAGATCTTAGCTCAATTTAACATTGAACA
>JANIPM010000232.1:6679878-6692183 GCA_027478405.1 Erythroxylum cassinoides
AATGAGGGGGCGCTTGGCTCAAAGAAGACAATGAGAATGAGAGTGTGAATGAATATAGTGAAAAATGAGAATGATATAATCATTATAATTATAATGGTTGGTTAAGATAAATAAATGATTATAATTACTATTGATGGTTGTTGGTCTGTTAAAAATGTTGAGAAATAAAAATTTATTAAAATTTTGTTTTATATCAAATTTTCAATACAAGAAATAGGGCGTTTAGCGACGGAAATTATCGACGCAAAATATTTGAATTCTGTCGGTAATGTAAAATAGCGACGGAAATTACTAACAGCCAATGACGTCGTTAAAACGGTTGTCGGTAAATTTACCGACGGATCTAAATATTCGGTCGGTAAATTTATCGATAGAATCCGTCGGTAAATATCGATTATTTTACTGACGGAAATAAAATTCCGTCGGTAAATAAAATTCAAATTTTTTTTAAAAAAGTCTCCATCATCATTGACGAGGTGTTTTTCAGACTCTTCCTTTTATCTTCAGCAGCGTCACTCCTCTCTTCAATAGTGGACTTGGTAATATTCTCCCTTTTTGCATATTGCTCACAATATTCTGTTTACCAACCATGAAAATAAATCCATCAGTTTTTAACAATATCCAACTCCTTTAGCAACCCAAGTGTTAAGATAAAATGCCCTCGGATCGGATACCGGTTGAATTTAATAGCCCGAAATAGTAGTAACGAAAATAAAGATAGACAAAAAAAAATAAATGGACAGAACACAAAGATTTACGTGGTTCGGTCAATGTGACCTACGTCCACGACCGGAGGGTGAGTAATTTTACTAATATGTGGAGAATGTATACAAGTACAAAAGACTGGAACAAAAGGCTCAAAAGTATACAGAGAGGATAGAGGATTTCAGAAAGGAAACAAAAAATGGTGTAGCTTGTGCTTGTGTTGAAGCCTCTATTTATAGCTGATGAATCCTAAGCTTTCGTCCAACTGCAGCCATAAATTGTTGACAAAATATGAAGAGGCCAAAGCAAAAAACGGTGGCAACTTTTATTGAATGCATGCAAGCCATAATTGTTGAATCCATGCAACCAATTGCAGCCACCCAATCTAGACTTTTGTGTGTGGGACCAAGGCATGCATGCTACAACATGTTTTAACTAAATCAGTGATGAACTCAATTCTAAGTTATCCTTTCAAGTGACATCCAGTGACATGGATAAGGATTTCAATTCTTAGTAGAAGATGGGTGATAACTGATAACAAATATATAATTAAGTAAATAACCACAACAACAACAACAACAATAACTCTACTAAGATGGACTTGGCTACTGGGAAGGACTTGTGGATTTGCACTCTACTAGGAGATTACTCACTTGGAGCAATAATTAGCACGAAAACTGGCTTATGCGGAAAAAGTTGGATAGATCTATGGTTAAGTCATCTTGGCTCAACCATTTTCCAAATTTTTTTGTTCACTTTGGAGATAATCTAATGTCTGATCATTCTTATACGCTAATCCAAAGGATAGTTGAGAGTAGAATTGGTGGTACTCCTTTTAGATTTTTCAATGGCCTCTATCAACCGGAGGGGTTCTTAGATGCAGTTTATAAATGTTGGAATCAAGAGATCTCAAATTATAAATCCTATCAGCTTATGGTTAAATGGAAGATAGTGAAGAGATCTCCCAAGAGCTTTATGCATGATAGAAATCAGTCGTTAAACACTCTTAAGGAGAAACTAGCTTAAGCTCAAAATGCTTGTTATGACTTTCCACATAATGATGACCTGAGAAGGACAAAGATTAAGCTCATACAAGAATATCAATAAACTCTTAACATACACAATTCCATTCTTAAACAAAAGGCTATAATCAATTGGCTGAGAGATGGAGACTTTAACACTAGATTATTTCAGTCTACATTACTAGCAAGAAGAAATGTCAATAAAATTTCCTCTTTGTAAGATTCTACTGGCCTAGAACACTCAGATTAGGTTGACCTTCAATAGATAGCTAGAAGCTATTACTTAAATCTCATGGGCCATGATTTCACTTCCTCCCCAAGCTACAATATTTAGCAATTATTCCATAGCTCCATTGCTCAATATATAATAGATTTTGTTGTATCTCAGATTACAAAGATTGATGTCAAAAGGGCTCTTTTCAGCTTACATCCTTCTAAATCCTCTGGACCTAATGGCTTCCCTACTATGTTTTTCCATGCTACATGGGATATCAATGGACAACTATTTATAGAGGCTATGCTGGAATTTTTCTCTTTCTTCTAAAATGCGTTGTGAGATACATTCATTTGCTTAGTGTCAAAAAAGAAAAACCCTCGCATAATCCAAAACCCTCGCATAATCCAAGGTTTTAGTCCTATATCCTATTGTAATATAGTGTATAAGGGGATTTCTAAGCTCGAAGCTGACTTACTAAAAGTGGTGATCTCGGGTATTATTAATCCATCTTAGGGAGCTTTCATTCCTAACAAAAATGTTGGAGATAATATTCTTATACTGCAAGAGCTTATGAAAGAGTACAACTCAAGTAAACAGCTTAACAGTTGCTCAATCAAGGTTGATTTTTACAAAGTTTTTGATACTTTTAGTTGGAATTTCATTCAATTTGCCTTAAAGCCTTACAACTATCACAGAGATTTGTTAATTGGATTATGACTTGCATCCAAACATCATCATTCAATGTGCTTGTAAATGGATTCCCTACAGAGCCTTTCAAAAATGTAAAGGGTATTAGACAGGGAGATCCCCTATCAACTTATTTCTTTGCCCTTGTTATGAAGGGTCTCTCAAGGATGCTAAATAGGCTGATCATTTGTAATGGAGGGTTTAAGCACCATCACAATTATAGAGTTGTCAACCTTACCCATCTTATCTATGCGGATGAATTAATACTCTTATGTGGTGCTGATTCCCAATCTATAATCCTTATGAAGCAAGTTATGAAACTATTTGCTGAATGGTCGGGGTTGAATTACAATATTGATAAGAGTTGCATTTATCTATCTTCTGATGTTGGAAATCTTACAAAAGTTAGGCAGCTCGTGGGTATGATTATACACAAAACTCCATTTAGCTACTATGGCAATCCTATCACATCCTCATGAACTAAATTTCAAGATTGACTTCCTCTCATTGAAAGGATCAAAGCAAAAGTTAATGATTGGCAGAACATAGTTCTCTCATATGCAGCTAGAGTCATCCTTATCGTTTCAGTTCTTACTAGTTTGCACCTTCATTGGACAGCTCACATTGCCTTACCCAAGAAGGTTACTAAGGAAATTGATAGAATTATGAAGGCATTCTTATAGACAGGGGGAATAGACAACACAAAAAATACTAAGATTAAATAGAATGAGGTTACCATATCGAAGAAGTAAGGAGGCCTTGGCATTACCCCTATCACAACTATACAAAAAGTTCTAATGTGCAAGAGGCTTTGATGGCTTTACACATATTAGAATGCACTTTGAATTAAATGGTTCCATCACTACCATCTCCATAATACCAACTTCTAGCAGGTTAGTTGTTCAAGAGAGGCCTCTTGGCTCTTTCTATAGATGATGAAAATGAGGGATACTATCTATCCACGAATCAAACATAAAATAGGTAATGAAGAAAAAACCTAGTTTTGGTTTGATAACTGGTTAGGCTTAAGCCTTATTATACACAATACTATGTTGAATCACTTGAGGAACAGAATCCCTTTGAACCTTAGAGTCTCATGTTTGATATGGAATGGTGCATGGCATGAATATCTTCCTCTTTTAAATGATGTGCTAAATGAGGATACTATCCTATGGACACTCACTCCAAATGGCATATTCACAAACAAACCTTATTAGCAGCTATTTAGCGTTGGATTTCCTAAAGTTCCTTGGTATAACTTATTGTAGAGAAACACTCTCAACCCAAAAGTCTCTTTCATCACTTAGCTTGCCACTAAAAATAGACTTAAGACTAAGAGTCAACAATATGGTACTGTAGACTCTACCTGTATGTTATGTAAGCTGGAGATGGAAGACATATATCACATATAAACATTGTAGGTTTTCTAAAGCAATCTAGAGCATGATCTTACACTTACTAGTCAATGAAAGATACATATATGGATGGGAGCAAACATTGGATTAAGTGATTAACCATTTGAAACAGAATAGGGCTAATGGTCAGCTTCTGAAAGTGGCTTTTGTTTCTACTATCTATATGATTTGGAAGGAAAGAAATAGCAGAATTTTTGCATAGAAGGAAGAAGAGAAGTACTAGCTTGCAAACAAGATTATTAACTGGATACGCTTGGCTATTGTTGCTAACAACATTCAACACAATATTTCTCCATAAATGAAGCAGAGATGGAACTTATAAGATAGACCTGACCTTACTTTTTGTATTAGTTTTATTTTTAATCTTTTTTATTGTTAATTGAGGGCTTACAGCCTTAAACTCATTATAATGTTGTGATTAGATTTTTCTATAGTTAATATCAATTTTTTATTTAAAAAAGCAACAATTCAGTAAAAATTTCATCGATAAGTGGAGTCTAAAGAGGTTCAATAATGTGCAGCTTTATCCTTTAGTGGAGAAGTTATTTTCCAATGACTTGTATTTATATAAACAAAAAAGTAAATATGAGAGAGAAAGGGGGAAGAGGGAAGAGGGAAGAGGGAAATGCTAAAAGACCTATAAGAATGATAATGACCTCTTTATGTGAGATTTTTTATTCGTATCCTGATATACCAAAGTTTTCTATTGTGGATTATGTCTTCGGTAAGTTCCAATATAATCGTATCCTTCATGATCACCTTCTCTCAATTCTTCTTAGGTCCCCCTTTTTTTTTCCTCTTATAGTCTTTAAATATAATCTTCTTACATCTTCTCACTAAAGTGTTTGAGTGTCTCCACTTAATATGTCCAAACTATCTAAATCTAATCTCTTTTAATTTTTCAATAATATCAGTAACATTTAACTTGTCTCTTACGATTACATTCTTAATATTATCTCTTCTAATAAGACTGCACATCCAATGGAATGTCCTAATCTCTGTCATCGTTAGCTTATGATTATACACTTATTTGATAGTCAACACTCCAACCAATAAAGCATGACCGGCTTAATTATTAAACGATATAATTTACCTTTAAGTAAGTTGGAGTCAGCGAAAGAAGCTATACTCTAGCTTAATTTTGATAACTGATAATTGTGGAGATAAGATGGAACCCTGCTAACAAATGGTCAAGTTCATTATTTACTTTAAATTTTTATTTCATTTAATAATTATCTAAACTACATAATTTCTAGATTATTACATATAATTTATAATTTATTTAATATACATTTGAAAATTAATAATTGTAAATTTCACCGATTCTAATAACTTACTAATTATTTAGTAAGTGACAATAAATTCGAATAAGTCTCAGATAACAAATGCATATGATCTAATATTCATTAAAAAATGATCCGTTCTTTTATTAACTATATTCATTATAGATAAGGCTTAAAAAAAAGTAGGATTGATAATGTCTAACCCAAAAACCCAGATAAAAAATTTCTCAAAACACCATTACTTATGTTTGAGTAATTGCAATCCATTTACTATCAGACCCCTCAGACTTAGCTCCACTGCTGAACTCCGAGATATGACGATGATGATATAATTCTACTACTAATTATTATGTGTATGCGATGATTTATTCTATATGTATCCGTCGTTTGATTGGCCGAAGGTAAGTCTTCAGTCATAACGAACTGGGCAGAGAAACATATTGAAGTTTCTTAGAGGAACTAAGGAATTACTTAACAGTTTGAGAGAATTGACATTTCGACATTTAACCCACCAATCATAAACTAAAAGCATATCAAATCAAGACATGACAATCAGACTCAGCTCCATGTGCAGGAGGCGGTAGCTCTAGGGTCACCTCAAGTTTTAGAGTATACCTAATTCAAATTAGGGTCTGGATTTGGACTTAATAACTTATGCAGCCACATAGGTAGGAGAAGGGCGGGGAGGGGACCCAACGGCTAAAACCTGTCGGAGAAAATAATGGATTAAGCGCGTGGGATCCACCAGAGAATCAAATGGTTAGGGTCTTGGGGAAGTTGGTGTGTGTGGTGGGAGGCCATTAATTAAGAGGCTCTTTAAGTCTTAAGTTGGTTCCTCTCCAATCATGTCATGTTCTTGAAGACCTTCGGAATCCCAGGCGACCCACAAAATGCTAAAACTGAGCTCCAATATTTTCTAAACGTTTTATCCTAATTATTTTGACCAACAGAAATCCAGCGATTAGTTGGAGGCAACTCATGAACAAGTTAGGCGAGTGATTGAGATAAATCCTCAAGTATAATTATGACAAGTATTGATAGATTGGATATTTTAGGTTCATTTTTCCTCGATGGCTTTGACAAATCAGGCATATAACAATACAATCAGTATTTTCTTTTCTAACCTATATATATATATAGACGTACACACATACATACATACATGTATGTTAAAAGCTATAGAGAGAGAGAGACGTTTTGGTCTACTATATTTTATGTACAAGTAAGGTTGATGATGAATTTAATTTGAATTTTAGTCTAAATTTAATTAAGTTTAAATATTTAAACTTGTTCAAGTTTGAGTTAATTCGTTAACTTCAAATCAATCTGATTTAAAACAAGTAATTTGTTAATGATTAACTAAGTTTAAAAATAACTTTCAGACATCAATTTGAATTTGTTAAAACCAAATATTAGAAAAGTGGGAGGAAAGTGGTCTCCATTGTCTGTTATTGGTTCGATACCTAACAGTTGGGCTTTAACAAGGAAAGGTACAAAGTTGCCCACATGGGTTTAATGAAAATTGTTACTCTCCAAATTTGGAAGTCACCGTTATAAAACATGACAGCACGGTGCCACACGGTACGTTTACTCAGAATAGGTGGGAAGACTGGGGACCTTTTCGTGGGAAATTGTTTGCCAAAAGAAATGTAGAGAAGAAAGAATCAATAATTTATGTATCAATCAAACGATTATAATTTGTTCATTTTTCATTAGCAATTTGCCTTCAAATATCAAATAGAGAGTGGACGGAACAAACGCACTCACAAAGTATAAAGGATAATACGGAAAATGAGAGTTAGTTATGTAAATACATGTTGTTTCATCAGTAATTTAATATAACAGATCACATGTGCACAATTGTAGGATTCTTCTAGAATAATATCAGTATATGACATGTAATGTTCTTCCTCCCTATATTAAATATTATACATAGAACTCTGTTTCAAGCATTACCCGCTTTCTTCTTGGTATCAAAGCCACTGAGCTCAACTCCTTTTCTTTTTATGGCCAATCCCGATCAATCTCTTGAAATCCCTCGTAGCTCTCTTGCTCGCGCTTCATGCTCTATTTCTTCCTCTTATGTTCCTCTGAATCTCGCAGTTGTTAACCTTCTAATAATTCTCAAACTTGATAACCATAATTACAATCCCTACAAAAATCAGATTTTAAATGTTATCTATGCTTATGAATTGATTGGCTACATTGATGATATTATGAGATATTCTTTTATATATATATGTATATCGTTTATGTAATGTGATTTACATTCCATGAATAGTATTAGGCTTACGTCATCAAGTATGTGACTTGATAGTAAAACCATAAGCATTATACTACTATTCTAAACTGTCCCTGGTCGATCTTTATTGGTGGAACAATAATGAATTAAGGCTAGTATGTGTTCTGATTGATGATCACGTTTTTCTGATCATGAATATACGTCAGAGAACATATATTGGACCGACCCACAGAGAGATCACTACATGGTTTCATGTCATTAGTGATTCTCAATATGGTTTGACTTTAGTCCTCTGACCTGAAGTCATCATTGTTCCCTACATGAGGAATTCAGTATTTTGACATTAGACTAAGTTATCTTTAACTGAATAACAAGTAGTCTTATGTTGGACATTAAATGAATCATGCGGAGGGATGTGAATAATGTAGATGAGATTTGTACCTCTCTTAAATGAGAGAGATATCATTTGGGTCTCTTGACAAGTATGACTGAAGAAATGCATGGCCGTGCTCAAATGAATTGACGAGGAGTCATCAATGTCATTTGTTATAATTAGTCAACTTGGGGATCAAGAAACTATGATTAATCAAAGGTTGACTTGTACCATGCCTTATGAGTAATCTTGATATCGTGTTACAAGGGGACTGAGTTTGTAACCATAGTTACAGGTTAAATCGGATTACCGATCCTCATTTGATTTGGGTAGTCATAATGTCTTGCTAGAGGCCGCTTATGACTTATGGGCCTTGAAGTGTGATCAAGCCCATTGCCAACATCAAATGAGCCTACAGGGTCGCACACAAAGAGTGATGTGATCTGGGCTTATTCTCTTAGGCCTAATTTATTAGGCATTGAATAAATATATGTGGATATATTTATTGGGCTAGATTGAAATAAGTTGTCGAGCTTTTATTATATGAGATATTAGATGGGCCGAAACTTATTGGGCTTCAATAATTTTAATGCGTTTACGATTATGATGCTCTTATTCTTAATAAGAATAGGAAATAGGGTTTCTCTATAAATAGAGAAAATTAAGCCACATTATGTGTGAGACGAAAACCCTATCCACCTTTGTTCTTCTTCCGAGGGAAAAAGTGTGCGGCATTCAAAAGGGTTTTAGAATGTATTAGCACACATTAGCCACTACTTGGATCGATCATCCTCATATGGATACTAGTAGAGGACGTTCGCGCACTGCAGCGTCTACAAATATGAAAAAGAAACAAATACCAATCCGCGTGTGTCTACAAATCTGAAAAATAAACAAATACTAATCCGCGTCAAAAGGTAATTTCATACGTGTTATAATTTCGATTGTACTTTTTGCTGTGTAGTATGGTCCATTCCGCTACGTATTGTGAATACCAGGGCCATAGGTGATCCAACAAATAATTAATAATTAATAATAATAATTAAAAATTATCATAAGTTGCAATGGTGACTAACAATATATAATTAATAACTATAATAATTATAATTAATATTTAATTAAATTAAATCAATATTAAAAGGCACGTTTATGAATTTTTAATATATATATTAACATTTATCAAATAAGAATAATAAACTTACAACATAACAATAAAAATTAATAAATAGTCATAGACACGGTTGTCAGGAAAAAGTTCGAACCGTAGATGTGTATATTATTAGAGTTACAAAAATAGAGAAAAAAAATAAAAAGGAAATAAAAGTTAAGAAGTCACGGTTGTGACTTATTAGTCACAACCATGACGATAAGCTGAAATGTTAAAAGTCACGGTCGTGGGAAAGGGACAGTGGGATGTTTAAAAGTTAATGGAATAAATAAAGTAATAATTAATAACAATATAATCATAACAATAAAAATTGACTATAAAAAATGCACGGCTATGACTTATTGGTCATGACCGTGCATGCATAATATAAAGTGAATAATTAATATATAATCATAATTAACAATTAATAACTAATCACTAATAACTAATAGCTTTAATAATTATAATAAATAACTAATAATATTAAGGACGTCTATGACCATGCATGCATAATATAAAGTGAACAATTAATATATAATCATGATTAACAATTAATAATTAATATTTAATAACTTTAATAATTAATAATTAATAATTAATAATTAATAATTGATAGAATTAGTTATAATATTGTTTATTAATAATAAAAGAAACTTTTAAAATATTTAATTTAAACAATAAAAAAGAAAATATATGTGCTAAGAATTAATCAGTTATTTATATAATCAGTAAATAAACTTTTTTTATGAAAGGTCTAATTATTTTAAATTGAAATATAATGTAATTAATTATGCTATTAAGTAAAGTTGTAATTAGAATTAAACAATTAATCATTTGTATGGTTAGAAGAGTAAGAATAGGAGTAAAATTTTAATAGTTTATACAGGATAAAATGTATACATAACTTAACTTTGTTAAAAGCTCCAACTAATGGTTGAAATTTTCATATAACAGTTGGTGGAAAAAAGTATAAAATAGTTGCATTTTATATTTTACAAAATACGATAATAATCAATGAAACATTAATACAATATTATCCTAAAAATGTAATACATTAAGACAATATAATCCTAAAAATGTTAGATGTTATCAAACCATGTAAACATGAATATCACGGGCAGGACATATTCAGTCCCACCTATTAGATCCTCACAATTGCACATAGAAAATTTTATTTGAATATATCATTTGTAAACAACAAATTACATAATTAAAATTGAAATTGATAAAAACTTAATAAACCAAACATTCAGAATTAGAATCAAACAAGCAAATCAGCTTTGTTAAAAAATCCAGCTGATGATTGAAATTTTCATATAACAGTTGATGAAAAAAAAGTATAAAACAGTTGCATTTTATATTTAACAAAACATGATAATAATCAATGAAACATTAACCCAATATTGTCCTAAAAATGTAATACATTAACACAATATAATCCTGTAATATCTGTTATCAAATGATATAAACATGAATATCATGGGAGTGACATGTTCAGTCACACCCGTGAGATCCTCACAATTGTAGATAGAAATTTTCCATTTGAATATATCATTTGTAACTAGCAAATTACACAATTACAAATGAAATTGATAAAAATTTAATAAACCGAAAATTTTATAAACAAGGGTAAGGAATAACTCTAAGATGGTAGTAATCTCTTGTTTACTGAAATAGGAAAGATGAGTTCTCTTGAATATATAATTTTTATAGTTTGAAGTTGTAGAAACGTGAGCTGAGAAGTTAAGATAGAGAAGTTATGTTAGAGAAGAAAATATAAAGACGTTGTTTGATTGATTCAGTAAAGAAATAATTATCATGTCACGTCTGTTAATTAGAAAACAAATAATTATAAAAGCAACCAATCATAACTGAATATGGCGTAAGTGACTAGTAGAGTAACATCGCATAAAAAAATTAGTTTTCAACTGCTCAATAATATTTTTTATTATTGTTTGTTTTTGTGTTTATCATAATTTCACATAACATAAATAATGATATAAAACTATTAATATTGAGATTCCAAATTTAGCATAAATAAAATGTTGTTAAATTTCCCTTTCAATGTAATGGCATTAAAACAATGTTTTAATAGAATCATATTAATATGATATAAGGTAATAATAATTTGAGTTAAAATTAAATAAAGTAACATTTGACAATTAACCAAAATTGTATTTTAGGGTAAAGATGATATAAGGTGATAATAATTTAATTTAAATTTAATTTAAAATCCACGAAAATAATAACTTCTGGCTCACAGTTGTGACTAAAGGAAATCACAACCCTGACTTAAATGGCCATTCTTAAATGCTAATCACGGATATGTGAAAAACGGGTGGGACTTTTGGCACTTATCACAGTTGTGACTTAAATGACCATTCTTAAATGCTAATCACGGTTACGACTCATTTAGTCACAACCGTGAAACACGATTGTGACTTCTTAATAATCGTATCTTAAAAAAGATAAACGAACTTTTAATATATATTAAATGACCCAAATAATTAGTTAACATGATTTATCCTTATAACCGTGAAATAATTATGTATTCATTTCAATAACCACAAAATTTGAATACCAAAATAAACATTAACCAATTTGATAATAATTTTAAAAATGGTTAATTTTTTTAACAGAAATAACGTTAAGAGGAAGATAATTTGAAAGTTGATGTATAATTAATGAAGCAATTTTATGTCTATAGAGGCATTCACAATTATGTATGATGGAACTAACTTTTGCATTGCAAGGGAAATTAAGGTTTAACTGATTAAGATCTTATAAAGTCAAAAGTGGGCCCAACTTGTAATAGTTATCAGAGCATAACATAGCATTTTTTTTCATTTCCAATTTAGAATTTGACACCATTAGAAATGAAATCCCTTATTATCATAATTTTACTAAAAAACCATAACAATCCCTGTTTATCATAATTTTACTAAAAATTAAAAAAAACAAAATAATCCCTAATTATCATAATTTTACTAAAAAATCAAAACAAGGAAAACTTACATTTGATTCATTATAAGTTATGGTTCTTCAATATGTAAGTTGGTTATTGATTATGTAAGGATGAATTTGCTTAAGTGCAAATCATAATCAATGAATAATTTCTAAATCCTATTAATTAAGATGACTTTTATTAAATGACAAATATAGAATTAATATCGAGGTACATTTTATGATTGAGAGAAAAAGATTTGGACCAACT
>JANIPM010000232.1:6719148-6732988 GCA_027478405.1 Erythroxylum cassinoides
TTTAAATAAAAATTATCTCTTTTAATCATATTTTAAAAATTTAAAAATTATTAAATATCTCTAAAATTTAAAATTTATTCAATCTTTATCTGATTTTACAATAATGTAATACTGATTAAACTTTTAAATATCAAACCTCTTAGCTTATAACTACTATTTATGTAATTTTATGCATTAATTTTAAATTATCTTTTTTATAATTTATCAAACTTAAAAAATTATTAAATTTGGTATTCATCTAATTCAAATGTCAACAATTTGAATTTGAGTTAAATTATTATTAAAATTGATTCGTTAATTTTGAGTTTCACACACCCAAACTCATCAGTTCCTACTCTACTGGTACTCTACACGACACGAAAACCAACCTGGACAATCTCAAGATGAAGACAGTTTTATAGCGAACAAGAAGAACCCATAACGCATAATCACGCAAACAACACAAAGCCAGAACTAAAAGAACACGAAGATTCCCAAAATGGGGTCTGTGCATTTTATCAATAGTGACGGCGTGACCTGAACCACGGTGGCTCCTCGGATAGTTGGAGCTCATGTCCACCACAGCGGATTGAGTCATTAGTTTTCTGTTTCTGCCATATCTACTCTTAAGATAAACTAATTATATGATAGTACTTAGATTACGTTATACTTTATTGTTTCAGGACTATATAAAATATCTAAAATCCAATTGTCGTTTTCCTCTATTATGAACGTTTGCATCATCCGATATTTCTGTTTCGGTTGCTATTGTTCCTATGGAAGAACCACAGAGCTCCCCTTAGAAAAACGTTCCCCATTCTGGCGCGTGCCCTTTGCTCGCTTTCTCTCTTCAGTCCCAATTACAAAGACTGAGCCAAGTGAGATTAAGATTTGCCCAAATGAGCAGGCTTTCCAGCATCACTTGTATTTCGACGTCTACGAAGTCTCCATTTTTAGGATTATGTCCATTTCTTTATCCTCCAAAGGTCTTATCTTTTAGAGCAAGCGCTCAGCCAGGTTCAATTTAAATGAACCTTCTCTCATTTTTCTTTATCCATGACGATTTTGCTGTTTTCTTTTTGGTTCTATGGAAAATGGGATGGTTCTAAGAAAGATTGTTTCTTGTTGCTTTTCTCGGTAACCTTATAGGCCTTTTTTGGTTTGTATTGAAAATTTATAACTTGCATATGGAAAATGTACGGACCAGCATACAAAATGCCTAATTTTCCTTTAGGAGTACATAGCTTGACATACCACACCACCTATTTTCGTGTTGGATATTATTTCATGGGGATGGAGCTCCCATCACATTTCGTGTATGATGTGGGCATGGGTAGCTATAGTTGTAAAATTGAGCTGATCACGAAGTGCCAATGCGATGCAAACCTTCCCACTGTCTTGTTGAGTTCACACAAAAAAAGATTAGAAACAATGATATCGTTTTAGTCATCTTTGCGTGTCAAGTGGGAAGTAAATGTCTTGATGCTTATTTATGCAAAGAATTCAGTTTGGACTTGCCTCATTTCGATATGTGGTCTTTTAGTCTCATCAACTGTCACCATATGGTTATGATGATTTGTTTTTGCAACTTAAACAGCCTTAACTTGACGGTCTGTAGCTATTCGTTTTTCTTTGTCTACTTGTGGTTAAGTGTATGTAAGCTAGGATTGGGATGGACAAAGTATTTTCAAGTGTCTGGTATTGTACTTACAGGTTGATTTGTCCTTTCTGTTTTAAGATCTGTTGCAGATTTTAATGCTGCAAGTTATGCCATTTTCTTCATTTACTCAATCGTTTTTCTGTTCTTCAGTTGGTGAACTTTCAGAAGAAGATGTTTTGCAAATGTTCCTTCGGGAAAGGAAATCAAAAGGTGATTTTATATCCAAAGCTTCTGATATGCTTTGGCAGAGAGAAGTTCTGAAATTTGTTGATGAAGATGCTGGTAAACTTGCTGACTCTCCTAAAGAGACAAACCAGGTACAACTGTTAGATTCAATTCTTATACCATCTAGGAAAGGAAATTAGTGGTGCTGGAAGGCGTGTCTTGCACTTTCTTCTTTGACTTACTTGGTTCTCTTTGAAAGTAATAGATTCTCTCATTTAAGCATTTAAAGTACAAAAGGAAGGTAGTCCGATTGTTCACTAACTTTAATAAGATGGGGTTGATACCAATTACTTGCTTGAAAATGATGCTGCAATTGTTATGTTCATTTGTTGCAGCAGCAACTAATTGCTTATTGTGAAGGTGCTTCAACTATACTTCCTTTTGTTCACTGAAGAGATTCTAATGCGTTTGAGTGGTTTTCATTTGCATCTGCTTTTGGACATTCTTACCAATATTTAATTTCTTAGTTCATCACTTGCATTCATTTTTTTTTGGAAGATTCTGATGCTCTTTTTTCTTCACGTGCTCCATTAAAAAAACACTTTATGGCTGTAAAATAAATAGGTTATGGGAAGTGATAGCGATGATGGTTTCCTGAAGCTATCTAGAACGCAAGAATGGGTGTTGGGTAGCAACTCAGCGCCAGTGAATAAGAAAGAAGTTTCTGAGGTATGTCATGTTGTCATGATAGCTATTCAGAACTTATGGTTGGTTGTCATTTATACATTCATCTTGTTTACAGGGACTGCAAGATGATAGCGACAAAAGAAAGAAACTGAACTTTCTGCAGTATGAAGCTGTATGATACTTCCTTCAACTGAAGAATGCTATAATTTTTATTTCAGAACTAGGTTAAAGTTAGCTTGCCCTTCAAATAACATTTATGTTACTGATGGTATATGATGAAGTTATTGCTGGTTAACTGTTACTCCTTTCAGATACAAACTTTGCTTTTGTTTTTGAGCTTAACTTTTTATTGATGTCCGTTTGTTCTTCATCAAGGATACCGGAAATTTATGTGAAATCTGTTGTCATATAGATACTAGATTTTGTTATGACTAAATGTTTTCCCCTTATATAAATGTTCTTTTAAATTGACCTAAACCTCTTTACCTTCCTGTGGTCTATAGGTAAAGAGACCAAATTTTGATTTCCATTTCTTCCTAACTTCTTACTGTGTTTCATTTGTAGTCTATGGAGCAATTTATACCTAAGATATTATTTAAAAAGTATATAACATTGGTGATTCTTTTTCTTCTCTGCAGCTCAAAAGGGAATTGATGCTCTTGTCAATTGGTATTGGAATTGCTTGTGATGGTTATTGTTTGATAACTTTATCAGTCCAGGTACGAGTTAACAGAAAAAAGCAACATTATTATAAATTTGTCACTGTTATAAGAAGTAAAAATGAATTATAATTTGAATTTCTTTGCTGAGTTAACTGAATTGTTCATCGCTTTATTGATCTTGAATACATAAAAATGACCTGAAAGTATAACTTTTTTCATTTGCACACTGAACTTCCTAATGCAATTTTAAATGCCTGTACATTCCGTAAGGTCCATGTATGGATTGTTTAAAGCATTATTTTGTTCATACTAAAATGATACCTTTAGTGGTTCCTATACCTGTCATGTTCCTTGGCTTATTTACAAGTGGTATTCAAGCTCTGATTTTTGCAACCTTAGCTGCAGCTTATATAGGCGAATCCATTGAGGGGCATCATTTAATCAGAAATGAGTAACAATAGAAAATGGATTCAAACTCGGCGAAACTGAGAACTCGCCCTCATTCTTCAAATAAATTCGCTCATAGGAGAAAAATTAAATTATATAAATTATAAATTCAGAGAACAGAAGGAGAAATAAGACTAGGGCAACAATATTATAGATTTTTAAATGAAATACTGTCCTGTGATTTGAATCTATACTTCTAATCGAAATACAGTTGAATATAATCTAAATCCAGTTTAATACTCATTTTCTTCGTTTATTACTATTGGTTGCAATTGGTAAGAAATTAGGGTTCAACTTGCAAGCTCCTAAGATATAAGCCTTTTCACAAGTAAAATTGAATTTGTAAATTTTGATAATTAAATTGCATAAATCAATCTCTTAATTCTTCAGGGTCAGTTATTTTCTAAAAATTTTGATTAGCTTAGATTTATTGAAAAAACTTTGTGATAAAAAATTTTCCAAACAAAACTTTGTGATAAAAAATTTAAGAAAAAGAATGCCTTTTATTTTCATTTTAGTTATCAACTTCCAACAAAATCTTTTGAAAAGTTAATTTCAGCAATTGAATCTGAAGTTTTTTCCAGTTAATAACAAGGCATTAAATTGGAGTCCCATGAAAGTTGAATCTTAATGGGTATTTCATGAGAAAAATGTATATGTTTCGGAGGTTCAGTCATTCATGGTGAGCATGTCTAGAACCATATCCTTTTATGCTCTTTGGTACCAGGCCTACTAAAAGGGGATGGCGTTGAAAATTAGCAAGGACCGTAATTCTGCAATTGCATGTTTAGGGAATGTTCATAAGAAAACAATGTATCTTCAGCAATCTGTATTTAATTTAGCCTGCTACGTGGAAGATTTATCGGCCTTCTATAAGTTGATCGGAAAAGAATGAAACATCTTTGTTTGTCGGTGCTAATATGAGGTTCAGAAAATGCATCTCAAATTCGAATTTGTTAGTTTGCTTAGTTTCTCTAATTTTATTGTCTTCAAAGTGGCTGCATAATCTTTTCTTTGTTAGAGAATCATTTTAATTAGTGTTTGATTCAAGAAATTGCAAAAGACTCACCTATTTATTGATTTTACAGGCTGCCATTAGTTATGCTATTGGAGTATTTTTCAGGTTAGAGATACTAAGAAATCTTTGTCTTCGGATGTAAAAAATCAATGTTGGAAATGAAATCTTATTCCAATCATCAGACTTTAAGGCCCATCTAGGATGTAATTGGTTACAACGAGAAGTTAATAATCTGCTCATCCTAAAACTGCTCTGGTTTGATGTTTTAACAAGATCATCTGGTTATTACTCTCTCTGCTCGCTTCAAGTAAACCAAAACCAGAAAAGAGAAACTGTTTGACTCTGTGTTGTTTTTGGTATTCTAACCAGCTTCATTGTCTTGCAGTTGCTTATACCTGCAACTCTTGTACCAACATGTGAACAATATTTCAAAGGAAATGATCCCTCAAATTTTTATGAAAAAGAAGTCCAAAAAGTACAGTGAAGAACATCTGCCTTGATTTGCTGTCCTCTGTGTTATTTTGTTTCTTTTTTGATAACTATTTTACCTCTCTGCCTCAGAATTGGGATAAGAAGTGAAGATGTTAGGGACTCATTAGAGAGATTGATTAAGGGCAGTGGCATTGCACTTTCATCTCCAAGGCTAGTGATTCCGTCTGCAATATATGGATTCTGGATTCTGTCTCACCACTATTTTTCCACAGATTATTTTGATTTCCAGGTAACCGAAAACCTAATCATTTTCCTTTTGTTGATAAATGGTCATGCTTCAGTCATCGAATTGAGTTCGGTTAGTAGTCAGTAAGCTTCTATTGGGACATAAGACAGGATATTCTGCAGTTGAAGTTGAGTCCTAGCTGGGGTCTATTTGGTGAAGGTACTTCCCTCTAGGAGTGCCTTCCTCGGGATAAAGGTGTTGCTTACTGTTTTTTGTTTCTTACAGCTTGTGCCTGCCATGTTTGGGATGTTTGTGTACAAAGCTGCTGCTCTTGTTCAAGTGTATAGGGATAATGAAGACTTGCAGTTTGTGTTTCCAGACAATGAGGGAAGTTGAAGTGAAGAAGTGTTCTCGAATGGAATGCAATTACTGATCTTTTGCAGCAGATCACCAGAAGCTTAATTCTTGTTATGTAACTATGTCGACCACTTGGAAAGAAGCTTCATGTGACGTGAACACGGGAAGAAGAAATATCTGCTAATAGAAACCTTCACCATAGTCTGCTGGGAGCACTACAAATTGGGAAATGGCTTGATTCAACTGAAACCTTCCTCTACACTGGTAGAAGTGGCTTAATATGTCTTTTGACTTTGAGCTTTACAGTCAACCCTTTCAATTGAAGCCCTTTAGCAAGTTTGTGTTGAAGGAGCAATTTCAGAGATAAAACTTTACTACTCCTGAATATTTGCATATTTTTACTTTCTTATTCTTTTGCTGAAAACTAGGCTTCTTATGTTTTGTTCAAGATATTATTTCTTGGTAAATACCATGACTTGGTAATAATTTATTTTTCATTTGCAGACATTTTGATTTGTTAAAAAAACAAAAAAAAAGAACCCTTAATTTGATTATTGTAGTTTTGAGGAATAAAATTATTTTCTGCTTAACATTAAAAGTTTATTGTATGGATACAATGTAGGAATCACCTAAGAAGGAAACTATTAACTAGGAAACTATAAAATAGGGAACTAAATAAATTAATTAACAGTTGTATCTACTCACTAATTACAAAATATTTCCTTTCTTTTTATATCTAAGCTAACACTCCCTGAGGCATATATATTTATAAGTCCCAACTTATTGATGATTCCATCAAAGCTTGGCTTGAACAATCCTTTTGTAAGGAGCTACTTACTGTGTGGTTGGAACATATGACATGCAAATCACTCCAATTTCTAGCTTTTCTTTGATGAAGTGACGGTCAATTTTCACATGTTTAATCCTATCATGCTACACGGGATTGTTAACAATGCTAATGACAGCCTTGTTATCACAATATAGTTTCATAGGACCATCCAATGATAGTTGTAGCTCCTATAGACCCGTTTGAGCTAATTTGCCTCACAAATCCCATTGGCCATAGCACGGAACTTTGCTTCAGCACTGCTGCAAGCCATTACATTTTGTTTTTTTACTCTGCCAAGTCACTAGATTTCCTTATACACATGAGCAGTGTCCACTAGTAGATCTTCTGTCAGTGACCAAACCCGCCCAATCTGCACCAGTAAACACTTTAACAGTTCTTTGAGCCTTCTTCTAAAAAAATAGCCCCCTTCCTGGAGATCCCTAAAGGTATTTCAAAATGCGGTAAGTGGCCTCCAAATGAACCTTCTTAGAAGAGTGCATAAATCAGTTGATTAAACTGATAGCAAAAGCCATATCTAGTCTCGTATGAGACAAATAGATTAACTTCCCAACCAATCTCTGATATCTCCCAACATCAGCTGGGTCACCTCTAACATCACTAAGTTTTTCATTGTGATCTACAGGCGTGCTAGTTGGCTTACAACCTGTCATACCTATATCAAAAAGCAGATATAATACATATTTTTGTTGGCTTACCACGATCCCCTTCTTTGATCTTGCAACTTCCATTCTCAAGAAATACTTCAGTAATCCCAAGTGTTTGATTTCAAATGTTCTTGCCATACTAGCCTTCAAGTTGTCGATTTCTTCACAATCATCACCTGTGACAATGATGTCATCTATATATACTAGCAAAACAGTCATCATCCCACTTTCCTTCCTTTTAAAGAATAAGGTGTAATCAGTCTAACCTTGAGAATATCCTTGTTGTTTCATTGAACTTGCATATCTTTCAAACTAAGCTCGAGGTGATTATATCAAACCATATAGTTTTTTACAGGCATACTTGGGATCTAAACTCAGCCTCAAAGCTGTAAGGAGGTTCCATAAACACTTTTTCTTCAAATTTTCCAAACAAGAAAGCATTCTTCATATCTAGTTGGTATAGAGGCCAATCTAGGTTCACTTCAACAGATAATAGAACCCTCACTGTATTGAGTTTCGCCACTTGAGCAAATGTTTTATTGTAATCCATGCCATAATTTGAGTGAAACCTTTTGCTACCAATCTTGTTTTGTATCTCTCGAGCGTTCCATCAAAATTATACCAAATTATGAACACCTATTTGCATCCTACCAACTTCTTTCCATCCAGAAGAGATACTTTTACCTATGTTTGATTCTTCTTAAGAGCATTCATTTCCTCCAAAACTGTTGCCTTCCATTCAGGAACTTGTAAAGTTGCTTGTATAGACTTTGGAATTTCCACATGATTAAGATGTGAGATAAAACAATAAAAAGAAGGAGATAAGTTTTGAATAGAGACAGAGTTAGATATAGGATATTTGATAGTGCATTTCCTAATTCCTTTTCTAAGAGCCACAGGTAAATATATATCAGACTTAGGAAGATCAAGATTAGACTCAAGATTTAATGGAATAGGATTAAAAGAAATTGTATCTGATCGTGAGGCTTTTTCTGGGCTATGCATAGGTATGATTGGTTGTATCGCTTTTGATAGGTGCTTCATAAAGTATGTTTGACCAAATTTCTTGTCATATTTTGAGTCTGTTGTGTGGCATTTAGGTTTCTAGTTATGACAGATTCATTATCCAAATTATTTGCATTTAAATTTGAATCCTTGCCTTAATTATTTTCCTTTTCGAAATTGTTTTCCTCTTCCAAATTGTGGTTGAGATTTTGAAAATGATTTCCTACAAATTGAAAATTCACACTAAAAAATGCAAATCAACCATACTTACCACTGAATCTTCCTGAGTCCCCCTGACCAAATGTTGCCCTTGAAAAGAAGGAGAGAAAAAAGGTGTTTTAAAAAAAAGGTGTCTATGGTTACAAAATATTTTTTAAACATTGGATCAAAACATTTGTAGCCTTTTTAAGAGGCTAAACACCCTAAAAAGACACATTTTCTTGCTTTAGGATCAAGTTTGGTTTTATTTTTATCTTGATTGGAGACAAAAACAATGCAATTGAATCTTGAACAGTAAATCCAAAAAAAAATGTAGGATCCAGGTTATGTTCACTAAAATTTTCCATAGGAGTTTCAAGTTGCAGGATTTTAGACGACATACGATTAATTAAGAAAACAATGTCACTCTAAAAAGTTTTAGGCACATTATTTGAAAACAACAATACTCTTGTGACGTCAAGTAAATGTTTATTTTTCCTTTCCGTTACATCGTTTTTTTTTTTGTGTATCAACACAAGAACTTTGTTGTATAATCCCTTTTTTTAAAAAAAATTGTCCAAAACTTTGGAAAAATTTTCCTTGCTATGATCACTCCTAAAAATTCGTATATTTGCATTAAATTGATTATGAATTATGGAGTGAAAATTTTTGAAAATATCAACAACTTTATGTTTTTCTTTCATAAAAAAATCCAAGTGAGTCGTGTGTGATCATCAATGAAAGAAACAAACCATCTTTTGCCAAAAAAATTGGGAATCTATGATGGACCCCAAACATCATTATGGATGAGTTGAAATGGCTCAGATAAAATGTAAGGTCGAGAGGGATAAGAAGATTTGTGATTTTTTTGCTAGAGCACATGCTTCACATTGAAGATGGATCTTTATAATAAATAACTTAGGAAACAAATGTTTCAAATAGAAAACACTGGGGTGTTTAAACGAAAATGCCATAACAAAACATCTTGATCATTAGACATAGACTCTACCTTATGATAAGAATTTTGGATAGCCATACTTGAATGCAATCCATCTTCAAGTTAAAACAACCCTACACATTCCTTGGCACTGTCAATCATCGTCCCCAAAGCTAGGTCCTAGAAAAAACACATAGAAGAGGAGAAATTAGTTTAACAGTTAAGGTCACAGGTGAGTTTACTAATGGACAACAAATTGCAGGATAATTTAGGAACATGAAGGAAATTGTAAAGGATAATTTTGGCTGAAATTTTGACAGCTCCACTGTCGACAATGGTAGCAAATTTGCCATCTGCATTTTTTATTTTTTATTTTCTGTAGCGGGGTTATAAGAAGAAAAAAATTGAGACCAATATGTCATGTGATCAATATCCCATGAATATATGACCCAAGGACCAAAAGATTGATTTGAACACAAAAAGGAAGAAGAAATACCTTGCTGGGCTGAACCATAAGAGGAAGAGGAGTTAAGAGAACATTTTGAAGAGTAAAAAGCCTATATAAGTGTTGGAGTTGATCCTTGGTGAAAGGCATCGAGTCTGAAGAAGCAGTCTACTCCTGAGAAGTTTCAGCCATAGCTGTAGTAGAATTGTTAAGAGAAAATTTTGGAGAGTTAAAAAGCATATACGAGTGTTAGAGTTGATCATTGGTGAAAGACATCGAGTTTGAAGAAATAGTTTGCTCCTGAGAAGTTTCAGCCACAACTGTAGTAGCTTTCTCACCCCCTTCTTTTTTGTTTTGAGGCGGCTTTCTAGGGAGCTTCCAACAGTTATCCTTTGTATGCCACGACTTGCCACAAAAATCACAAGAAAACGATTTTTTATTGTTACTACCACCATCAACGCCTTTGGAAACCAGTGCCATGTTGACTCCATTTTGTGTAAAGTGGATAGATTCGTTCATAACACGTTTTCGGGCTTCCTCTTAGCGTAGTTTAGAAAACACAGCTCGTATTGAAGGTAAAGGTTATCAGCCAAGAAGTTGGCCATTGATTTCATTAAAGTCGTGATTGACTCTAGTGAGAAACATGAAGACTTGATCATCTTCCTCTCTTTTTTTCACCCTTGCAAGATCATTGGAGTTCTTCCATGCATCATCATAATACAAATCTAATTCTAGCCAAAGAGAGAGCATTTCATTTAAATAAGTCATGACATCTCTATCGCCTTGTTAAGAGAGCCACAATTTCTTTTTCAATTCAAAAATTTGAGAGGAATTCCCAAGATTAGAGTATATCTCTCTAATAGCATCCTAAAATTTTTTTGCATCCATGCACATGAATGGACGACGAATCAGTTCTTCCATGAAATTTAGCGACCATCATGTAATTAGAGAATTCTCAAAACATCAGCACCAGAACGTGAGGTTAGTTGCTGTTGGTTTTGGCTCCTGTCCTGACAAAAATCTAAGTTTTTCGCTGCCATCCAAGGCTAGTTTAACAGACTGAGCCCATTCCAAAAAATTCTGACCATTAAACCTCACCACTGTAATATGCAAAGATGGCAGTGCAACAACATCCAAATTGGCTGGAGCAAAGGCGACAGATGGTTGGTCCATTGGTTGACAAGATGTACTGGAGGTACTAGAGATTGTTGACATGATGTGGTAGGAAAAAATAGAGTAAGTATTTAAAGGGAAAAAATAAATCAAAAAATAGGAAAAATTGACTTAAAGGATGAGGAGAACAAAAAAATTGAAACTTTAGAGTGAATAAATCGACTACAAAATGCAAAGCAAGGAGTCTGGGGAAAAAATCCTAGTGCTCTAATACCATGTAGTTTTGAGGAATAAAATTATTTTATGCTTATTATCATTAAAAGGTTACAGAGCTGTAGTATAAATACAATGTAGGAATCACCTAAAAAGGAAACTACTAACTAGGAAACTATAAACTAGGGAACTAAATAAACTAATTTACAGCTGTATCTACTCAGTAATTTCAAAATATTTCCTTTCCTTTTATATCTAAAGCAACAATTATATTTTTTGGTAAGCACCATAAAGAAAAATTAAATTAAACATGTTAAAGTTTTATGGTTGCTAAGAAAAATTAAATTAAACATGTTAAAGTTTTATGGTTGCTATAAGTAAATTATAGAGAATTGTGGATAAAATGAAGCAACTTAAGATTTCACCATTTTCACAGCCTCCCAAAGTTTCTCATTGTTTTGAGAACTGCAAAACAGTAAATTGATGCACAGATATAAAATGATGCGGTGTGTATGAGTGTAGAAAGGCATTCTTGCAATTCATTTACTCATTCAACTTCACTGAGAACTAAAAGTAGACATAATGTTTGAGATGATGCTTGCATTAAGTTGATAACTCTCTGTTGTTGTTTCTTTTGTAATATAGCTAAAAACATTCTCATACCTAAATGACGCATTAGGCCATCCTATTTTAAAGGAAAATGTGGTGCCACAGATACAAAAACTGAACAATGATTTCAAGAACTGACTAGATGGAAATCATAACAAGAATAAAAACATAGCTAAAATATGCATGCAGGCAACAGGACATCAGGGCAAACAAGGTCAAGAAATAGTAAACTCCTTACATTGTCGACAAATTTGGAGTGAGTATCAACTTCAATTTTATGGAGTGGTCTAAATTATAAAGTTATCTTCTTAAAGGTCTCTCAAATAAGGACTTGAAGAGTTACAAATCGCTTCAATTTAAAAAAAATCACAATTGATTAAAAGCTATAAACATATGCTTGTTATTACAATCCATAAACCAAGTATTGTTAGATCGAAAAACAATATCATACTAGATTTGGCTAAATAGTAGATTACAAAACTTTTTTCAGAAATCAAAACTCAGCGGAAGCATGATAAAGAAATCAACATGTTTTAATCCATACATGATATAGTATTAGGAAAATAAATAGCATAAGAACATGATCAAAATTTTACTGACTCTTTTGCTACAATTTGACTCCTCGCTATTGTATCCTCTCCTCACAATTGTATCCTCAACTAAATCGATCTGTCACTTGTTCTCTTTGGACAACTTGGTTAACAAGATCCCTTGGTGGGAAAGGAGAAGAAATATTGTAGAGATTTCCCTTTATGATCAACTAGTTGAAAGAACCAAAATGAGATATTCTCATTCCTAATTTCAACTAGCTCATAAAAGTAAGGAGGAGAGAGGAGTAACCAATGCATCACTTCATTCTTTTAATCAAAAAGAAAGAGAGGCCAATAAATGAAACATTCTCATTTGTTTAATATGGCTAAATGAAAAGACAAAAACTAAAAATAAGACACTCTTATTTTTGATTAATTGATGACAGAAGGGAGAGAGAGCAACAAATGCATTGCCTCCTTCTTTAATCAAAAGAATGCTAAAAGATTTATTTGTTTTTCTACATGCCAACATTAAATAACAACCATTAAACTATTTAATGATAAAACCATTAAACCATTTAATGATAATGAAGCATCCCACCTTATATTTAGCAATTCAATGCTAAATGTGTAGCTGTCCATTTAACTATATAAAATTGAAATCTAAATCATTGTAGATTTCGGTTTTACTCTCCGTTTGTCTTTACAAGTATTATTTCAATTTAATTAATTTATTTAATCAAATCAAACCAAAATTCAGCCCAATATTAAATGTTCATTTTGGACTTCTAATTAACAATTAATTAGTGTAATCCTAACATTTAATCATAGGCTTAAAACCCAAGTTAATTAACTCTTAATCAAATTATTCTGGTATTATTATTCCGAATCTAATTCGGTCCTTTCCTTTTTTATCTTCTTTCCAATAACGTTTATTTATTTGATAATCTTTCCTAGAAGCCAATTGGGGAATCTAATTGGACTTATATAGTTCAAGCTCTAATAAGCTCGGAATTAATTTAATCTCATTAGAATTAATTCTAACTTATCAACCAAATGTCATTCCACTAAAGACAATTAGCTGAACTCTTGAATTACTAAATATTATGAGAACACCTGTTTCAAAATAGATGTCTAATTGCAAACTCTATTATGAACCATATTATAGTCATCGGCACAATAAAGGATAAAATTACCTTTTTGCCCTTATTTTGGTTTTTCCTTATAGATCTCCCGCTTCACTCTATATGGTGATTAATACACAAGATCTCATCTTGGTATTAAGACTTGAAGGGTAGCTAGTCCATTAAACTATTGGCGCTAGTTTAATCACCAATCTCCATAAAACATCTAGAAGTGATGATATCATTATAAACTCTTTATTTAAGTGAATGTTTCTTGATACATGTTTCAATTAATAATTCCAACATGCAGACACTTGATTGATACTCTGTAAAAATGTATTATGATTATATCAAGAATTATAATGAAACATATATGAGTTCACCACTCAATAAGATTGTGGTTCATAATAAACAAATACTTAAGTGTATGTTTTAAGATTAAAGAAATGGCCTACTTTATTCTTTAAAAGCATATGTGATTCCAGTTTATTTAATAGTGCCATTCAGTGACGGAGATACATGCCCCAAAATTTTAAAAA
>JANIPM010000232.1:6733088-6743288 GCA_027478405.1 Erythroxylum cassinoides
TATACAAGAATGAAGTTATTTAGGGGTCAATGGTACATTGGACCCCTCAAAATTTTAAAAAATTAAATATTTAGACCCTCCTATCTTAAATTTCTGACTCTGTCACTGGTGCCATTATCGATAGTCAACTACTATCATGATATGAAACTCATTATTTCATTGAAGTAAACTCCTTTACTTACACGGAGATAAATCACAATTAAGCAACTAACTTGATTATTCAACTGTGAATTAATTAATTTAGATTATAATAATATATATGTTTTCCATACATCTCCATGTATATATATATTACTTGCAAAAGAATCTTGGTACCTTATAACTAGTTATACTATGCTCATACAAATAAAATCAAACTATTTTATTTTATTAATAATCAATATTTTTCATTACAAAAAAGTAACTATAAAAAGATTAAGTAATATGTAAACATACTTACTTTTCAAGGCACTATATTTACATAACCCCAACAACTATGACTAACACCCATAGAAGGGAAAGTGTTTTACAAATCAAGTCAATGAATATGCTACACATTCTCAAAATTCCTCCAGTTGTCCAAATTCTCATTATTTTTCTTCTTCTGGTCATTACTGTTTTGGGAACTAGTAAATTAGGAAACGTTTATTATTGATCTCCTCCTCCTCCTCCTCTTTTGAGATTGAAAACAAAAATAAAGATGTGAACTTCATAGAAGTAAAGATTTCGCTTATTTAGGACACAGATTTAGTGTAAAAATGTCTTATTTATCTTATACTTGCAATGGAACATATGGATATCCCTGAACTTATTCATCACTAACCTAAAAGAGTAAAATAGGATTACAATGGAGTTTAATATTAGAATAAGCCTGTAAACAACAAAATTCCATCTATAAGAAGCCAAGGAATATGCAATCATTTATGAAAACTCCCCTTATAACACTCTACAATAGGCTACTATTGAAGGGATCAAATTGTCAATAAAACCTCAAAAACAATCATAAGATTAAAAACAACTACTGCTGTAACTAAATGAATAAGAGAAACCAACTTTTGAAAAGAGGGTATATAGTAAGTACAGATAGGAAAAGACAAAAGCATGAAAAAAGTTGGGAAGAACTTACAATGGTGACTAGGAGAATGTTAGAAGTTGTGAGAACTTACAATGGTCGGGAGTTAAAACACAAGTGAAGATGTGAGCTTTATAGGGAGGCGGAGGTGGCAGTTGGGAAGAAGGAGAAAGATAAGACCATTCTCATCTTTCGTAACATCATCAACGCTACAAAAGAAGCATAATATAAGTGAAAGATAATTAATTATGAGAGAAGAAATGAAATACCTTTTATTTATGTTCGAATAAAGATATGAGGTTTGTGAGAAAGATTGTACGTCTGGATTTGTTGTAGAAGAACTTGACACTCTTGTATATCCAGTCGCTAGAGTCTAGTGATGATTGGAGACAGTTGATGATGCAACTATGTCTTCAAAATTGAGCATCTGGTCATTTGGAGCTCATGAAGACGTGGCATAACTGTAATTCTCTCCATCAACCACTCATCAATATCATCCCACTCTTCCCATTCTATAAACCAATAAAATACAAGTGTTTTCAGTTTTGGGAATAACACCAGTGAAGTTGGTTCTTCTTTTAAATTCCGATAAATTCAACACACACTTTTTTTACTCTCATATTCGATAAGTATAGCTCTTCAAGGCATGGCAACTTCCCTAATGGAGGCAATTCTTCACAATTTTCACCAACATTAATCCTAAGCACCCTTAGCAGATTCAACTTCATCATCCAACTTGAAAACTGTCGAATATTTAGTCCTCAAAGTTAGGAGTTAGTTTATTATTTTGTAGATATTAGGAAATCAGTATTTATTGTGTTACTATTTTATAGGTGATAGTTTCCTTATTTAGTTATGTAAAAGTGTGTATATATATATCATGTACCAATTTTGATTTCAAATAAAGAAGATTAATTCATTCAGAATCTTCATTATATCAGAGCCTAGGAAACCCTAGCCATCATCCTCACATTTTGACATCCTTCTCATCCAGGAATTCTCAGTTTTTTTTCAAAAATCTAAATTCTTTCTCTCTTTTCTCTCTAAAAAATCGAAATGACAAATGAAGCAGCCAGTTCTATATATGAGACATCTTCTCGTTCCAACCTAAATATGGTCCAATCCAGTTCTGGAAATTCTGGAACATCTGAGAATCTGTCTCTTCTAATCACAGGTCATAAACTCAATGGATAGAACTATCTTCAGTGGTCCCAATCTGTCCGGATGTTCATGTACGGTAGAGGAAAAGAAGATTGCCTGACTAGAGAAGTTCCAATTCCTGAGAAAACTGATCTAAACTATAAGAAGTGGAAGGTCGAAAATCATCAAATCATGTTATGGCTCATAAACTCCATGAATGTGGATATTGGTGAAAATTTTCTCTTATATGAAATGGCTCAAGAAATATGGGAGGCAGTGAGAGAAACTTAATTAGGTTCTGAAAATACTTCAGAACTCTTCAAGGTGGAGACAGTTGTTTATGATCTTCATAAAGGAGAATTAACGGTAATGTAGCATTTTAATATTCTAATTTGTCATCGGTAACAATTAGATATGTTTGAGTTTTATGAGTTGAAGTGTCTAGAGGACAATGGATTATATCATAAGATAGTGGAGGAAAAAAGAAAATTTAAATTTATGCTTGGTCTGAGTAAAAGTTTAGATGATGGTAGAGGAAGAATAACGAGAACAAAACGTCTTCCAACTTTCTGAGAGATGTTTTCAGAAGTTCGCTAGGAAGAAAGTAGGAAGAAGGTAATGCTAGGCAATCAGCTGCCACCTCCAAACCTAGATGGGTCAGGGTTTGTTACTCGTAGTTCACGATCACCAACATCAATAGATAATCACTAGTCAAGAAAGGGGCGACCTTGGTGTGAACATTGCTCTCAATCAGGTCATAAAAGGGAGACTTGTTAGAAGTTACATGGAAAAACAACAAACTGGAAGCCAAAAAGATCCACCCCAGATAGACGTGCAAACTCAGCCAATGTCACTAGGGAACAACAGTGCACAACTGAATCCAATCCCTTCACTAAGGAGCAACTAGACATGCTAAAATTATTGCTGAACATCACTCTGACAAAGCACCCTACCGCTGAACTAGCAACAAGTTTACATGCTAAGTCAGGTACATTACAGTCAAAACAGTGGATCATTGACTCAGGAGCATCAGATCATATGATAGGAGATGGGACACTTTTCTTTGACTATCAACCATGTCACCCTAATATCACGATGAAAATTGCTGATGACGCTTTATCTAAAGTGGCCGGGACCAGATCAGTTCAAATATCACCTGGAATCATTCTTAAATCTATGCTTTGTATTCCTAATCTTGATTGTAATATGATTTTTATTAGTAAATTGACTCGTGATAACCATTAGTTAACACATTCTTTCCAAATGTATGTATTTTTTAGGAATTGGGTTCAAAGAGGAAGATTGACAGTGTTGATATGCTTCATGGACTATACCTCCTTAAGCCACCTGAATTTGGACAAGCCTTAGTAGCTACTACAAGTCTAACTGCTTCTGTTTTGAGTCAATCTAGTGTCAGTAAAGACAGTGAGATCATAATGTGGCACTATCGATTAGGACATCCTAATTTCTTATATCTTGTAAAGTTATTTCCCCATTTGTTCATCAATAAAAATTCAAAAATTTTCAAATGTGAGATATGTCAACTTGTAAAGCATACTAGATCTATCTATCTAGGGATTTCTTACCAACCATCAAAACCTTTTACCCTTATTCATAGTGAAATTTAGGGACCTTCACGAGTCAAAAACATTAACGGAGCACAATGGTTTGTGATTTTTGTTGATCACCATACAAGACTTACTTAGGTATTTCTTATGAAAGAAAAATATGAGGTTGATAGAATATTCCAAGTTTTCAATAGCACAGTTCAAACTCAATTTGGTTCCAAAATCCAAATCCTAAAGTCTGATAATGCTAGGGAATATTTCCACTATGTTCTTGGAGAATATCTATCTAAGCAAGAGATAGTCCAAGTAAGTTCATATGTCAATACTCCGTAACAAAATGGAGTCGCAGAGAGGAGAAATAGACATTTATTAGAAGTAGCCCGCTCCATTATGTTCTCTACTAACGTACCATAATACTTATGGGGGGAGGCTGTCCTTACTTCGACTTATCTCATCAATAGGTTATCATCTCGGGTTCTTCAGTTTCAAACACCTCATCAAGTCCTTATTAATCTCTTTCCTTATACCCGGTTTCTATTATCCAATCTGCCTCTAAAGGTACTTGGATGCTCAGCCTTTGAACATGTCTATTCACACAATAAAAGCAAACTTGATCCATGATCCACAAAGTGTCTTTATTAGTTACCCCACAAACAAAAAGGGGTATAAATGTTTTTTATCCCACTACTTGGAGAATATTTGAAACCATGGATGTTACATTCTTTGAAAACAATTCTTTTTTTTTTCCAAGACTAAAATTCAAGGGGAGACCATAGTAGAATTTCAATCTTGATGTTGGGATTCCTTGCTTGAGGAAAATTCCCCCGCTTATTCCAAGTCATCAGCCACTAAACTCTGAATCTATTCCAAGTCAACCTACATTTCCAAGTTAGCCTCCATTTGAACATCCCTCTTTGAATACAACTTGTGAGTCGATTCCTTCTGTACCTAATTTGTGATCTTCACCAGCATGTCCTAACAAACTTGTGCCTCAATCAGTAACTAAGGAACTACAAGTTTATTTAAGAAAGCAAAGGCAAGCTCAGAAGAAGGTTAAGTTCATGCCACATTTCACACTTGTCTAAGATTTTGAATTAGATCCAACAACTGTAGAAACTCGCACAGGAGGAAAGAATAAGCAAGAGCAGGAGGAGATTCAAACAGAAGAAGATTTGGAACTACCCATTGCCCTAAGGAAAGGTACTCGGACATGTACTCAACATCCAATTAAAAATTTTATTTCTTATAGGAATTTGTCAGGGACTTATCGAGCATTTCTCTCAAGATTGGATGAAGTTACAAATTTCAGCTGATATTCAAGAGGCCCTTGGTCATCTAAGTTGGAAACAAGCAATTCAAGAGGAGATTAGTGCTTTGAAAAAAAAATGTTACATGGTTTATTACAGATCTTCCACCAAGAAAGGAAGCAATAAGCTACAAATGGGTATTCACTATGAAGCACAAGGTAGATGGAAACATTGAAAGGCTTAAGGTGTGGTTGGTTGCCTAGGGTTTCACCCAATCCTATGGAATTGATTATCAAGACACGTTTGCTTCAGTTGTGAAACTTAATACTATTCGGACACTTATATCCTTGGCTACAAACTTAGACTGGTCACTTCATCAATTGGATATCAAGAATACATTTCTAAATGAGAATCTCGAAGAGGAGGTCTACATGGAGATTCCATCTAGGATCCAAAAGAATCATCGCAACGAAAAGGTGTGTAAACTATTGAAGTCTTTATATGGGTTGAAGCAATCTCCAAGAGTATGGTTTGGACGATTCTATAAGTTAGTAAAAGGACACGGTTTTACCCAATGCGAAGCTTATCACACGTTATTTGTGAAGCGTTCCTCAATAAATAAGTTAGTTGTACTTATTGTCTATGTGGATGACATCATTCTAACTAGAAATGATGTAGAAGAGATAGCAAGGATCAAACATGCATTGGCTGAAGATTTTGAAGTCAAAGATCTTGGTCCTCTTCGGTCTTTTCTAGGAATGGAAGTGGTTCAATCAAGGAAAGGTATATTTGTTTCACAACGCAAATATACCGCAAATATACCTTAGACTAACTAAAGGAAACTGGTATGCTTGGCTGTAAACCAGCAAGCACTCCAAGAAAAAGTTCGGGCGTGAAGGAGTCCCAGTG
This sequence comes from Erythroxylum cassinoides, assembly GCA_027478405.1. NCBI lineage: Eukaryota > Viridiplantae > Streptophyta > Magnoliopsida > Malpighiales > Erythroxylaceae > Erythroxylum > Erythroxylum cassinoides. The sequence continues at coordinate 6,739,004 of JANIPM010000232.1, forward strand.
GATAAAGGGAGATACCAACGTCTGGCAGGGAAACTCATCTATCTCTATACTCGACTAGACATTGGTTTTGCAGTGAGCACAATTAGTCAGTTCATGAAAAATCCGATGGAAGAATACATGGAGGCAGTATAGTTTCTCAGGTATCTATAGAGGAATCCTAGAAAGGGGTTACTATTTAAAAAATTGACTACCGATATTTAATGTTGTACTATGATGCAGACTGGGCAGGGAGTCAGATAGATAACAGATCAACTACAGGTTATTGTTCCTTTGTATGGGGAAATCTTGTGACTTGACGAAGTAAAATATAGTTTGTCATCTCGAGGAGCAGTGCTGAATCAAAGCTAAAAGAACTTGCAGTTACAAGTGGTGAAGGGATATGGATCAGGTGAGTAATGCAGAATTAGGTATAGAATTTGAAAAGACTATGCAGCTCAAATGTGATAATCAAGCGGCCATCAGTATTGTAAAGGATCCAATTCATCATGATCAAACAAAGCATGTTACGATTAATAGACATTCCATTGGCAACTTCCCCAATGGAGGCAATTCTTCACAATTTTCATAAATATTAATCCTAAGCACCCTTAGCAGATTCAACTTCATCAACCAACTTGAAAACAATGTCTTCCCTTTATAATTTTCCATGAACAAGTCTTCCAAATCCGAAGGTCTCTCTAAAACTTTAAGTAACTCTTCCTCATTTTCCTTCCTATAATATGCTCTATAGTACAAATTCAACCCTGTAATGTCCTTCTTTTCCTTAACTTGTGTTGTTCTGGCCTCCTTTATCTTGCTCACTTTTCCCAACCCCCATATATTCAAAGTTTCTCTAAGATTATTCAACTTTCCCAATTCAACAATAGAAGAAGATCCATCCTCATACAAATGGATGTAGAAGTCACTCAACTCTTTGAGACGTCAAAGATTTCCTATTCCTTTGAGAAGTTGTTTTAACTTGGGACAAAACCTTATATCCAAGTACATCAAGTGACTATTTCTCCAATCCCTTGAGGCAATTTTATCAGATTTTCACACTCGTTAAGAATTAATGTTTGCAAATCTAACAATCACACAAAGTTTCAGGCAACTTGTCTAAATTTGCATTACAAGAGAAGTCGAGCACCTCAGATGAACTAATTTACTTATTGAAGATGGAACGTCTTTAATGCCACAACTGTTGAGGTCTAAAGTTCTTAGACAAGTCAAATGGTCCAGTATATCCTTAACTACATTAACAATCAATAATGATTTAATAGACAAACTGCACAATTTGTTGAGACCATAAATAGAGCATATTTTTCTATTAACAAAGTTAAATGATGAGCATCTGTATCTGCATGTAAGGAGTTTCTATTGAGCTCTGTATCATTAAATGTTTGAGCCAGATCACTCACCATGTCATGCAACATACAAGCATCGTCATTGTTGGATGAAATTTGGAACAAAGGACCTACAGTTAAATTGTCGAAGTAAATCTCACCAACCATCTTCAAATCTTCTTCTTCTTCTTCTTCTTTTCCCCTTAAATAGCTTTAAGCCATCCACATACCAATCAACCTTCTTTTTAAAATTTTATAATCTTTGGGAAAGATAGCACAATATAGAAAACATTGCTTTAACGGTAATGGCAAATCATAATAACTAAACTTCAAAGAGTCTAAGGCACCATCACCTTCCCATTCCTTTCTTTTCAAGATTCTCAACCATTCTTTTTCAGATTTTTTAAAACTCCGAAGTCCTCCCACAATGGTGACAACAAGTGGCAAACCTTTGCACTTATTTGCAATTCTACCAATGCTCTCCAAATTTTGATGATCACCTTGAATAAGAGCGATTTGACTAATTATTGACCAACATTCTTCTAAAAAAAAAAATTATATCTTGTGCATGCTCTCATGATTGCACGCTATAATTTTAGCAACCCTTTCATTAAGTATGGTTACTAGAATTGTACTTCTTGGCCAGCCACACTTGAAAAATTGTTCTAATTCCTCCCATTTAGTACGATTCTCGTTCCAAACATCATCTAAAACAAGCAGGAACCTTTTCTTATTAAGAGTTGCACGTATCTCCTTTAATACATTCTCTAATTCTTTGAAATCTCGTGTAGAGAAAGAACCACAAAGTGATTTAAGAATTGTTTTAACAATGTGAATTTCATCGAAAGGTTTTGAAATGCACACTCACATCTTCTCTTCGAAATGAGATTGAATCTCACTGTCATTATAAATCAATTTAGCCAGAGTCGTTTTGTCAATTCCCCCCATCCCCACTAGGGAGATGATATGAAGCTTGGATTTAGCATTACTCTAATCTTTTTCTTCATCTCTACCTTTTTCTTTTTGTGTTTTGATGAAAGAAGTGGTCACAAGTCTCTCAATACTCTTCTCAGTTTTTTCAGATGAATTAAGTAGATACCTAACTTTATCAGTTGCAATGTCATCTAATCTTTATTGAATTTCTCTTATTTTGCTTCCAACTACATGACGAAGACCAATATCACTTGTAGTAAAGTAGATGCAGCGAAAGAAGGAGAGTACCTTGTTCTTGAGATGATTTTGTTTTATATTAAACATGATGAGCTGTGTTACATCTCAAGAGGGTAATTGGCGGTGGAATTTATTCCAACACTTTTTACCCTCCACGATTTGTATGGAGCTCGCGGAGATCCGGCCCCAAGTTGGGGGCACCAAGGATGATAAGATGATTTGGGGGCCTAATAGAAATGGGAGATTTACGGTGGCTTCAGCCTACGATTTAATCGAAGGTCGCACTATGGCAGCTCACAGTGAACTCTGGACCTCTATTTGGAAATGGATTGGGTCTCAGTGGATTCGAGCTTTTCTGTAGCTTCTAGCCAAAGACAAACTTCTGACAAATCAACAGCGCGTGACTCGTTGGGCTCACCGCGGATGGCCGCTGCCACACTTGTGGGCAAGAAGAAACTAACTTGCATGTCATCAAGGATTGCCCGCGAGTGCAAGCTTTCTGGGGTAAATTTCCCTCCATTGTGAGGGACACGGGTTTTTTCCACCATGCACTGGATGAGTGGGTGGCCCACAACCTCAGGTGGCATAGCTAAGAATTTCAGGTTGAGTGGAATACGCTCTTTGGGGCAGCTTGTTGGTTCCTCTGGTAATGGCGGAATCGAAGCATTTTTTAATCTGGATTCGTGTGGCTGGAAACCGATACGCTTGTGGTACTGGACTATGTCGTTTGGATTGAGAGAGCGAGAATGGCGGAGAGCTGCGTGATGCTGCATTAGGGGTTACCTGCTAGCACTCTAGTAGGATGGATTAAACCGGCTCAGGATTGGGTCAAATTGAATTCCGATGGGGCTGTTACTCAAGGGACCATCATTGCCACAGCCGGGGGAATAATTAGAGACTAGCAGGGCAAGTAGTGTGGTGGCTTCCTCCACAACATAGGGAGGGGCTCGCCTACTACCGCGGAACTCTGGGGCGTCCACTCAAGGCTGTCCCAGGAGTGGGCATTGGGCTATCGACATGTTATTGTCAAAGTGGATTCCCTTGAGGTAATTAACATCATCTCTTCTTCTAGGGTGATTTTAACTGATGATCTTTTGTTGGTGACATGTACACGAAGACTTTTGCAATGCGACTGAGAGGTACATCTCCAGCATGTATATCGCGAAGGCAATTAGTGTGCAGATCGGATGGCTTCTCTAGCAATAGCGTTCAGCCCAGGCGTGCATATTTTGCAGGAACCTCCGGTGACCATACAGGAGCAACTTCAATGCGACCAACAGGGCTTTTTATACAGAAGAGTCCTACGATAATTAGGGGCTGTTTGTATATCTAGTGTTTTTTAGTTTTCCCTTTGTAGCCAAAAAAAAAAAAAAGAAACTGACAAAGTAGTATTAGGTAAGTTGTTTGTCAACTATCAATTCCCTCCTTTTCTTTTCTTCTGTTTCATCTCAACTAACGTTTTCTATAGTTTTTAATTTTCAAGATTGGCAAAAGATAAAAAATCATTTGGTAAGCGTATAAAAAAGTGTCTCCACCAATGTTGTGAATATCGGTATCGAAATTGGTACCGGATTAGATTCTAGTATGGTATTGTATCGATACCGGTTAATATCGGTTACCGTTTCGAGTAATTTTTTAAATTTATGAACTAATTCCTGAATTTTTTTTAAAATTTGCCAAATAGTCCATTATTATATTATAAAGTTGTACTGTATATTTTTAACCTTGTTTCTAAAAATTAAAATAATAAATAATAATCAAAATTAATATGAAATAACAATAATTTTCAAATA
>JANIPM010000232.1:6744992-6756134 GCA_027478405.1 Erythroxylum cassinoides
AATAATTTTTAAATGATTTATTTTTAAAAACAAAATATTTGTATTATTAACAAATATTATATAATAGATTAAAAAATAAAAAACTGATTTTTTTATTTTTATTTAATGTATAATTATTATTAGTAATAAAATATTTATTAGTATGCATTATAATTGAAGGCGGCATCTTAATTAATTGTAAATGATAAGCATATAAATTATAAACATCATATTCATGTCTGTTTCTCCAAGCAAGTATACAGTAACCACAATTATGTTCCTCTTGCCAATTATTTAATTCTCTAATTATTACATACCCACCTGGTTACATGTGAGTTTAGGTTGCATAATTGTAGTTGCTCAGGCTGAAATAGTTTATCCATAATCTTCACACTCTTTCGTAACCCCACAAGAGCACTCAAAAGAGTTTTCTCATCACACCACATCAACGAAGAAAACAGGGAATTATTTGTTTCAGTATATAAGCAACTTGAAATAGATCTATTATTATCCTGGAATAGGCCAAAAATTTCAACTACATTGCTTCAGCATCCTAAACCAATAAGAATCATATTTATACATCTTGAATTAGAGGTTGTTATTTAATGCAGTATATAAAGCATGAAATGTCTACACAAATAGATGCTTACATACTGGTCGGAAGACTATCTACAAAATTGAACAAAAGAATCCAGCAATCAAGTTGTTGGCGATAGTCTATTTTGATAGCTTAAGAATGATGTGCATTGAGTAGTGCTCGGTACACCATGTCAATGAATTGATTGTCCTGCCACAGATATACAAAGGTTATATAAACAAACGACTGCACCACACACGATTGTTTTGATTATGTAATCATGCAATATGAGTATGAAGCTGAGCAAAAAAAATTTGATGCCTCCAGGTGATCACACTCTTTAACATTACTATGAAACATAAATGGCAAAGATCCTCTTGTAATATCAATGAAAAGTTCAAAACAATTATTGCTTTAATAGGGATTGCCTCCTCTCAAGTTTCTAAAACCACATTATTGGTCATCTCAAGGACTCAAATATTTTCGAATCATTACTTCTTTAGTACAAAAATGTCCTGATTCCTTATTTTCATGTTCTGCATTGACATGCGGCTTATTTATTTAATAAAAACTGAACTATTCACTTTGAACACAACGGCAGTCAAATCAGCATGATATGGGAACAACACAAGAGCATCAAAGTCAATTCTAGAAAAGTTTTAAGGTTCAAATTTTTCTCACATGATTTTTTTATTTAGTGAAATCTAAACCATCAACTTCGAGTTCAACAGTGATGATTTAAATCAACATGACCGATTAAATCAATAGTAAAATGGTGAGACTTGACCCGCTTTAATATACTGGAACTTAAAATTCATTTTAGCACTCTTGAAAAACAGACCTTAAAATTAGTTATGACTGTTAGTGACTTTTTGTCAACCTATAACCCAAATGCAAAATTCTCAAGCAGCAGCTTCAATCGTTGCTAGTAGTTAGTAGTTAGGCCGATTAAGTACTGTAATGATATTTAGTACCAGATGGGATTGTAGAAAATGAAATCTTTCATGAAGCACTTCAAACAGTAATAATTTATTTTCAAAAATTGCAAAACTAAGATAAGCGACAAGAAAAGCCAAGGACATCTCAAACATACAGAAAAGAGTTAGAAATATTGGGAACAACACAGAAACTAATATGATTGAAAGCCAAAACCAAAGACAGCCAATGAAGCTGTTGACTGTCATAGACATTGAAAGGGGAAATACAATAATGATATTGATTTTCAGAAATTTCAAAAAGTAAGACAAGTGGAGATAGAAATCATCAAAACTGTAAACTTTAACAAGTCCAAAAACAGTAAGAGGACTAGAATGAAAGCAGGTTCAGAAAACATTTGGAAGTAAATTTTTGAAATTCAAAGGTTACGAAAACTAAGATGATGAAACAAAATGAAGGCTAAAGTGCAACAGAAACTATGAAATTGATTAACCTTAAAATTAGAAGAAAAAGAAACATGAATTCATACATGCCCTAAGAAAGTACGATAGTTTCTCCCTGCAAAACAAAAATCTCCAGAATTTCGTATCAGAGAAGCCCTATCCAAACACTCCCCAAGGCATGCCATGGGGGGTTGGAAAGTTGTATAAATGTAGGTGAGATCAAATAGATTCGTAATCCTATAACATTTGCCTTAGTTATCAACTAATCATCATTATCATTAAGTGGCAATGTAAGAACCTTCTCAAGGATCAAGTGAGAAATGTGAGTTTTGCTATAAAATTGAACTCAATAGTCAATACACAAGCCTCCTAATCCTTGACTCCAGCATTTAATATATCTTTGCTTCCATAAATCGGCAAACTAACCTGAAAAAGCACCAGTAATGCGTCCCGAACTTTGTCTCTGCTGAATACTGGCCCATAATTTGGTGTGGGCAGAGAAGTAGGAGTAAGGGATGGCGAAGGAGTGGGTGGAGGGAAAGGTTGAAGCAATGGAGCACCATAGGAACGTTGCAAGTTCATAGGTGGATTAAGGGGAGGAGCAGTGGGAATGGAAGAATAGATGGTTGGTGTTGTCCGTGTAGAAGAGGGCGAAGGAGGAATAAAGAATGAAGATGGCTTTATAAGACTAGCAGCCCGGTTGCTGTTGGTGTTGATATCAGAGGAATCAATGGATAGCATTGGAGGAGTAGATGCTGAAGGAGGAGGAGATGGTATTTGCAAGGTTGGCAAGGTGGTAGAGGTGACAGTGGTAGGATAAGAAGGCAAAGTGAGTGGGATTGAAGTTGGGTAAGGATGACCAGCAACTAATACATTTGAAGCAGTCCCAATTGTCAGAGCTGTCTGAAGTCAAACAAGAAGTAAACATTATCTGTGATTTTATATGCAGGCAAATTAGAGAACACTAGTCAAGATGTGGTAATATTCTCTGGAGAGGGAAGTAAAGAAAAATATAAGATTTGGATGCCTCACATCTATATTAATTGAAAGATTACTGTTGAGTGAATTCCTTTGGTGAATGCAGTTCAAGTTATACCATAAGATGCATTTTTGCTTATGCGTATTATCTAATCCATCTTTTTTCGCTCTTCATTTTCACATATCATGCATGATTCACAAAGAAGACATCCATGGACCCCATCAACCAGATAAATGTAAATAAAAGAGTTAAGACTGGTCTAAGAGCAAAGCTGTAAAGAGCCCATGATAAAAGGGCTCATAGGACAGTGAACATAACTCACTATGCATTGGTGCAGAAAGGTGAGGGTAAGTGCAATCATTCTTAAAAACAAGAACCAGTATTGCAGGTCGGTTGAAATTTCAGGAGTATTTCAACGAGGACTTTCAATTAACATTTTTCATCAATTGAAACACCAAAATGAGTTCAGATGTCTTTGAGAAGCATATGAGAAGTAAATCCTAGTAGTACATGGACACTGTAAATTGCAAGGGAAAAAAAAGAAAATATTTTGAACACAGAACAGTATCACATGCTACCCAAACAAAATGGTTTTATCATATATATCAAAATTATGTCCCAGAACTCTCTGAAATAATATAAATTCTATTACTATCAACTAGAATGCTTAGATACACATGTTAAGAATGTAATATTTCACTACCAAATATACGATGTTTTCTAAAATATAATCAAAGAAAAATTCATAGGATTCAGAAACATAACTAAAAATCTAAGAATAATACCAGATGAGTCCAAAAATGCAGTAAGGAAAGAATTGTTAAGACTCATGTAACAAATGCAGATAATGCTTACATTAAAGAAGTTCACAAAGGCAGGATCATAAGGCAAATCTGTGACATTGGAATCAGTAGAAGATGAACGCTCCAGAGGACCATCCATGACTGCCATTGTTGGTACTGATTCCAGTTCCTCAAATTCACTGTTTTGCAACACTCTTAATTTCAACAAGAAATAGGTCAAAATACAGGTACATGAAATATTCCTTACTTGGGTGTCTAAGAAAGTAACTGAGAACATAACATTGCAAATCCAATCAAAAATTTTACAAGAGCTATGAACCAGGATACATGAAAAAAAGTTCAAAACCACAGTCACAGCTAAATCCCAAACTTTTTCTTAGATTTATACGCTTGGTGAGCTTTAAAGAGATGTCCAAATTTCCCAGAGAATTTCAATAACGAAATTTCCAAAACCGGATCTAAGGATTTCAATAGTATAAACGGCCCCTTCAGTAAATACTTGAGATTTTAAATGCATGACACAGCTAGGAAAGAATAATTCTTAAAGTGAAATACAAATTAAGCTGAATGTTTGCAACCCTGTATCATGATCCATACAGCTTCAAGTCCTTAGTCACTAAATTATGATACAAATTGACCGGGTAGAATTACGAATGACTTGGTAAACATCACATCATAACCAAATATCTGTAGTCTTGACTGGATAATATATTATGCTAATATTTTGTATTCAAGTTCTATTGCAAGCAGACAAACATAATCACAATTACAAATAAATAAATCCAGGTAAAGTTAATGCAATTGTTACTAGATAACAGACTATCTACAAAGGGGGCAAGAAACAATCAAAATGCATGAACCTTCTAAAGGAAAGGAAAGACTTTGAGTCCTTATTTCATGTCCCCTAAAGGTAAAAGAAGCTGAAGTAACATCAATAATACCTTTTAGTTGGGGAGACTTTTGACTTTTGAGGCACCTTGGAGTATGCATTGAGTATCCTGGTATATGTCAAAAGCATAGAGAAATTATAACCCGTGATTAAAGAAGAGTTATTAAACAAACATACATTGTTGAGTTATGTCCATTTTTCTTCCTAGAATTAAGTTATAATTGAAAAAATGCAGCATTCATGCAGGACCAAACAAGTATGTGTTATGAACCCAACTACGAGACTGGAGGCCCATGAAAGGATCCAAGGACTGACGTTGCAATTATCATTTTATTTCTGTAATTTTTTTCCCCTATCTTTAGTTACACGGTTACAACAAACATGAGTGTATATGTTGGCACACTCGTCCTACAGAGGGGACATAATGAACAATACAATATTCTCTATCATTTTATTCTCTACTCTTATCCTTCTTCTTCTCTCCTTCTACTTTTCTTCTATTCCTTCTCCTCATCTTCTGTCAACCTCAAGATCAGCTGGTAACATTACAATATGCTGAACAAGCATATGCCAATGTCCATATGAGATGCTGTTGTCGTGCTAAAAGAATTACAAAACGAACGCAATACTATGGAAGATGCAAAGATCGCATTAGTCACGAGAGTACGTGTGAATGTGAGTGCAATTCCTCATCTTGAATAAAAATTTCTCAAGCAAATGGGATTTTCAAAAGGCCAAATCAATTTGTTCCTTCCATTTCCATAAAAGCACGTAGCTTGATTGGCAGAAACAAGCAGGGTTCAGAGCTACAAAGGAAGAACACCTATTCATCTTGAAATTATTCTAACTAAGTGCATGTAGGCATAAAGCAGACATATATAACAATCTCTAACCAGTGTACAAATACACCATTTTATGTCAAGTTGGGTCAGCGTTATAGTTAAAAGCATGTAGACCTATTACTTATGCTTGACAAACCCACAAAATGTACATTTTCATCAGGATCAAAATAACCATTGGTACCACAAAACATAAAGTTAAAAAGTTAAAGGCAGATAGTTCATGAATAAGGAAATGTTACACAAAAAAAATCACCATGTACATATACTACTGTCAGAAGATTATGATGTACCTGTTAAAAAGATTTGCAACCTCTTCACACTCACGTGCATTATAGAACCAAATGCCATTAACTTCTTGGTTTGCATTTCGGTACAAGAGATAGGGAACCTGCACCTCAAACTCAAAATCTCCCAGTATATTTTCCACCAAATTGTCTGACAGCACAATATAGTGAAGTGAAGACCATTAATCAAAAATCAGAAGTATCATATATAGGTTACATAGATGCACAAAATACAATTTGTAGGCACAATTTCTAAAGATAATTTATTATTAAGAGCCCTTGTGTTTAGGCTATTTTTAAGGACACTTCCCCTTATTTCAGTTATACATCAAGACTCTATGGTTTATCCACTCCTTCCCTTAAGGCAGTTACTCGTAGCAGTAGAATAACACCATCCCTGAATCAAACCTCACTCTTTCCTTATGCCAAAAGTAAAGTCAGGCCCTCAGAAATTCTCAGCATTACCCAAAAGAGTGAAGTTCTGTTGACACCATTATCCAGAGTTCAATTGTAGATCCTTTATCTGATTTTGCCTTCTTCCTTTTTGCCTGAATTTCTATTTCTTGACATTACAAAACCAAATCCATAGACAAACATTCTTAAAAACCATAATCAAGTTCACCAAACTAATCTTCTAAGCTGCACACACGTCTCAAAAACCAAGAATATTCAAAAACCTCAAATAGCGAATAAGGCAAATGATAGAGATGATCCGCTAACCTGTATTTCGCCGATTCATGACAATAAATTGAAAACGTGGTTGTGTATTCCTGATAACGGCAACAGTCAACAATGATAATTTGGAAGCAACACATTTCTGACCAAAAAAAAAAAAAGAAAACGTCACGACAAGCTTACCTCTTGACAACGAAAAGAGATCCTTCCACGTCCTTTCGACTCTGCCATGAAGAATCCACAGATCACTGACGAGAAAAGGGAAACGAAACTAAAGAAAAACGCAAAATTCAATAAACAAGAAACGCGAGAACGGAAGGCAATGTAGGATCAAGTTGGTATGGTGTACCCATTGGGTAAGGTCGACATTGAACTCGTAGAAGGTTACATGTGCGGCAGTGATGAGAATTTCCTCGACGAAAGGGTCGATTCGTTGAAGAACAGTTAAATTAAGGAGCTTTGTGCTGTGTTGGTCCAAATTGGGCATCAATTTCCCGTTTTGAGACATTCTCTGTGTTTCAACTATTGTTATTATTATTATTACTGAAGTTTTTAACACATTGAAAGCAATTACTAGGAAACCCTAACCCTAGAATTTGAGCATTAGGGGTTTGAAGAAAAGACGGTGGGTGATGTGATTTGATGGTTGACGAAGGGGTTGTTATTAAGTTGGGCCCGGTGGTCCATATGGCGAATGGACAAAAATAGCCTCTCTCTCAACTTTGGGCCTACAAATCTTAAAATTTTATTTATTGCAATTAATTTGTAAATTATCGTGAGTTCTTGATTATAGATTTTTGGTGAATAAAATTATAATTTCCTTGATATTCGTATTTGGTTAGACTTGGGAGAAAGATTTGTAGGCCCAAAGTTGAGAGAGAGGCTATTTTTGTCCATTCACCATATGCGACTATAACACTTCCAAATCAGAAAGGTCTTTTCGAGTCACTCTTCCTATGATGCATGCCGTACTAGTAGAGAAGAACAAAGAATATGCTAATAACAGAAAAAGGAAAACTGTATGCTTGCTTGTTGTTGTTGGCATTCGTGTAACATCAAATGAAGTTTAGTATTTCACGGTAAAACTTAAGAATTTGCAGCAACGACAGACTATGAAGAGTTCTATGGCCGCAGCATCAATCCACGTTGAGCAAGGGCTTCATGTAGCTTACGTGCAGCTTCTGCAGTGTCATTCAAGGGAGGGTAGCTCCAGCTTTCTGAAATCTGCAACAAAGACATAAAACTCATTTTAATTATAACTAGATGATGATACTCCACAAATATATATAGCTGTAAAATTCAAGAGAATAGAAGATTATGAATTCATGCCCAGCATGAAACAAGAATAACTGGAATCCATAATGAACAAAATGACCGATTATCTAAAACAAAAGAGCAAAAAAGAAGGTCCAAGGCATTTTCCACCGTAATTCAAGAGTTGTTCTGCAACTTATAGAAAATTGTGCCTAACATAAAGGCGCCATTTGTGCAGATTTCTAGTAACTCTTCTGTTGATAAAGGTGTCATCAAAATGTTACATGAAATGGTGCTATTGGCTGCTTAAGTTTAACATTATCCTCGCAACACATTTTTTTCAGCTTACTTATAAACATGTAGTCACTATGCTCTTTAATTCTTTAAACAAACATGAAAAAGTTACCACAGAATGAGAATTCATTCTGTTTTCAATGGCCGCAACATATACAGGTTTCCTGAAAAAACATGGTTTAAAATTCCATGTAGAATCGAAAAGGAGAAAACTACATCCAGATGATCAACATGTTTAAAATAGAAAATAAGAAGGCATACCCTGTGCTACTAGCCTCACTAATCATACTAACTGAATCAGCTGTAACGACAAAAGCATCTGCACATACTAAGTGTCCCATATATGGATTTGACTCTGAAAGTTATGAAATTCAAACTGTAATAACAGATTGTGCTCTAATTAAACTTAAATAGTAGTTGCCAAATTAATGATAGATATACCTCGACTCTCCCAGATGTAAACCTTAGGATTATCTGCAAAAGCGTTGATCATAATCTTCAAAATCTGTATGTCAAACATAAGGAAGAAGAAGAACATTATTAACAACGAACACAGCATAGGTAATCTATAGAGATCTTCAAAATATATTTATTCAAAATATTATACCTTTTGAGGCGTCCTATTTGAGAAAGATATCCTGATGATGCCACAGCTTGTAAGCACAAGAAGAAGAGAGGCAGCTAACTGCTTTGCAAGGTCTGCTCCATGGTGGCAGCATCCTATTCAACAAAGGATCATATAAATTGAAGTCATTTACGAGGTCAAGGAAAAACAAAACTTGCAAACACAACCCATCTATAAGAAAGCTGGTCTGTAATTTCTATTAGATTCGATAAACCATGCCTTCTCCATTTTTAATCAAGATAACAGGTACAAAGGTATATAAGACAAAATTAGCCATATCATAAACAAAATAAGTATTTTTCATGTTTTCCGTGTCCAAAATTCAAGATCCAATAGGGAAATCTGTCAAAACATGGCCAATTACCAAAGGTTTTGAAGAGGAAACCGTGTAGAAATAAATGTGAACTAAAAGGTTAAAATATACATCACGACCAAGGAACTGAAAAGAAAGGGCTATGGACAATTTCAAGGAAACAACATTGCGTAGTGCAAGAACAGTAGAGGTGTCAAGTTTTTTTTTTTGTCTCTTAGGAGGTGTCTACTGGGCGGCGGTGACTAATCTCCTTTCGTTATGTGATACATCCTATATGGGGGCCACAATTGACCCAGGAGTTTGCTGCATTTCTAAAGGTAAGGATTGAACCCAAAATTATTTGATTAAGAAACAAAAATATGCGCCACCTACGCTAACCCACTGGGTTAGAGGTGTCAAGTATGAATAATTACTTGTACGGCCTGCAATATTAACCACAAGCAAGGGCTTTGGTAGAGGTGCAAATTTGTCATGCCCTCAGAACCTGCGTAGAGAGACCAGCATCCACTGTAACTTCCAATTTAAACAGAAGATTAACTAATGAACTTAGAACTTTAAGCAATTTCATGAGCATGACAAAAACCACAAGCAAGGGCTTTGGTAGAAGTGCAAATTTGTCATGCCCTCAGAACCTGCGTAGAGAGACCAGCATTTCCAATTTAAACAGAAGATTAACTAATGAACTTGAAACTTTAAGCAATTTCATGAGCATGACAAAAAATGAACATGTTTGTTAGGAGGTGTTACGGTTTGATCTAATTTCAAGGTATGGGACTTGAATCTCATATTAATTAAATACAAAATTGATATGGGATTTATAAGAACTTTGGGCTCTCTACCCTCATAAGCTAGCTTTTAGGGTGTGACGCTCTTAAAGTCCTTATCAATTGGTATCAGAGCCGGTCTTGGAGTGGTGGCCCATGGAGTGGTGGCATGGGAGTGCCAGTCGTGACCAACAAGAATCTCAGAGTAGTGACCCATAGAGTGGTAACCTGAAAGTGTCAACCTTGATCAACATGGCCGTGACCAATGAGAACATTAGTTCTTATGAGGAGACGAATGTTACGGTTTAATCTAATTGTAAGGTATGGAACTTGAATCCCATATTGATTAAATACAAAATTGATATGAAATTTATAAAAACTTTGGACTCTCTACCCTCATAAACTAGTTTTTAAAATGTGGCTCTCTTAAAATCCTTATCAGGAGATTGAGCTCCCTGCTACTGCCCTCGAGGAGTCAAAGGATAATAATTATGACGAGGAGTGATGATAATGTCAAATCTATTCAAATCTGAACTTGGATTTGAATCTGTAAAATACACCTTAGTTTCACCAGCCCATTAAGATGATCACTAGCACCTAAGACCCAGGATTGGAATACAGAATGATATGGATAGTTATCCCACTGAAGAATACATCTGTCCTGAGGTCTTCTATATAGAAATGTCATATCAGGAGGAGCAAGGCTCTACGTGAAAACTCGACTCAAGCATGCATACGAATTATACAATGAAAGGTAAAAAAGCGTGCATGAATGACCGTAACATAAATTAAACTAGGTCGCTAAAACTGAATTGAAATTAATGTCAGGCAAAAAAGTGCAAATTGAACCACAATGACATTTTCCAAGTAAGCAATCTCGAAACAATAAAGCAAATGACAGGGTCACCAAATACTCCTAAGACGAAGTAAAGGAACAAACATTGAACCTGAAGGACGAAGACATTTTCCAATGCTAAACGTTTTATGGAGCTTGAAATAGAAATAGTACCTCTACCACAAGCAACCACCAATAAAGGCCTATCCCTAGAGATGTGAAAGGTGTTATTGGCAGGTTTACAAAGAAAATTTATACCAAAAAATTAATGATAAAAAGCCACCAGTTTATTCACCAATATATTATTTACACCATAAGAATGGCAGGTTTAGAAGAACTAATATAATATACATTACTTCCCCACGTCCGTTTACGGCCCTGTTTAGTTAACGGGTTAGTAATGAAATGGGATGAAACATAGTACAATTCCATCATTTAGTTGAGCGTTTTATAATAGAATAAGATGGAAGTGGAAAGTTTCATGTTACGTTATATTCTATCATAAACAGTGAAAAAAAGAAATCTTCGATTAAGAGGGTTTAGAATAAAATGTAAATTAATAAATATATATTAGCCAATATACTCTCAATAATTTTTCTTAATATCAATTACTTCTTCTAACCCTATCCTCCTTTTTCCAGACTCATTTA
>JANIPM010000232.1:6800539-6820396 GCA_027478405.1 Erythroxylum cassinoides
GGTAAAATAGGAAAGTCCAAGTAAGTGAAGGGCAATATGGGAAGAAGAGGAGTAATAAAAAGGCAAAAATTAGAAGTTGAAGAAGGAGATTGTCGTTGGCTACCAAAGGAGAAGAGGAGAAGAGAGAGAAACGTGAGAGAAATAGAGAAGAAGAATAAAATTTTGAAAAAGCTAGGAAGGAGGGGGAAAAATTGTGGAAAGAAGGGAAGAACCAAGTTCCCCATTTCCCTCCGTCAAAGCCCCCACCAGTTCATAGGCCCCCAATTCCAAGTTATGGACCTCCACTTTCGCCACCATATAAGCCACCATCAGTTCACAGGCCTCCAACTCCAACGTATCGACCTCCCACTAAACCACCGGGAGGATATCCTACACCGTCACCTCCAACTTACCAACCTTCACCTTCACCACCATTATACTCACCACCTCATCATTTCCCTCCGTCAAAGCCTCCACCAGTACATAAGCCCCCAAGTCCAAGTTATGGACCGCATAAGCCACCATCGGTTCACAAGCCGCCAACTCCAACGTATCGACCTCCCACTCAACCACCAGGAGGATATCCTATACCGTCAACCCCAATTTACCAACCTAAAATTTCACCACCATTATACTCACCGCCTCATCATTTTCCTCCGTCAAAGCCTCCACCGGTTCAAGTGCCACCGGCACCAACTTATAAGCCAAAACCACATCCACCAACAAAGCCTCCTTATTCACCTCCACCAATTTACAAACTTCCTCCTTGCCCGCCGGTACACAAGCCACCGCCAACTCCAACATACAAACCTCCAAGTTCTCCACCATCTCACCATAAACATCCACATCCTTCCCATCATCCAAAAACCCCACCTTCTGTACCGACTTACCAGCCTCCACCAACTCCAACATATCAACCACCTCCATCTGTGCCTGCACAATCTCCTCCAATTTCCTATCCATCTTACCCTCCTCCACCATCTCTATACCCACCTACCACTCCGTAGCCTCCACAAGGATATCATCCCCGATCATCCGTGTACAACTAGAATTTCAAGTCACTATGCTAGTGACAAGAGTGACTCAAATAATCACTTGCAAGCTATAAAATGTTGTATTTATCTGTTTTGCGAGAAATATAAATAAGATGTGTGGAGGCTTTAGCTTATATAGTTTTTGAACGAACTTGTACCATGTTCAGTGCGCTTGAGTACTGTTTTGCGTAAACTGAATAAAGTTGAACCGTTGAGTTGCACTAATCATATCGCTGCACAAACTTGTTTTATTCGGTTAAACTAGACGACACAAAAAAAAAAAAGAGTAAGATTCAGATAGAAATTTGTTTGAAACATTTAAGGTCAGTTCGCAATTGTTATTAAAGCTACTTCAGTTTGGAGCTTGGAGCTGCTTTGTGTAAGAGCAAAACTTTCACTTTTTTTAAAGATTTTTTTAAACTTATTTTAAGAGGTCTCAATTATAAGAAGGCATTTTTAAGTCATCTATTTTCAGACTAATCTCTGTTCAAATTAGATAGGTCTCTTGCAGAAAGCAAAACTCTGACCTCAAATTCTAAACGACGGTAAATATAAAAACGATTCGAACCTGCTATCTCACTTAAACCAAAAAGAACTCTTTACTAACTCACCAACTCTTTTAGATTTTGATTGTAAGCGGGGGCTCAAAAGTGTGGATCTAATTAAATTACCGAGAACAGATTGAAAAGTCGATTGGTTGGGCATTCACATTTTAAAAGTTACAAGTTCTGAAACAGCAGTTATGTGGATCAGTTGTTCAACATGCTAAAGCAAATGCAAATACACATTCACTGAACTGTCGCAGCCTTCTGTTACGATAAGGCTTCAAGTGCTAAATTACCCATCAACCTTGCAAGAGGTAGGGGACACTTGGTAACAACATCAAGTTTAGACGTATTGGACGCACGCCCAAATAGAGATATGCTCAAAGAGGCAAGTTCCCTTAAAGACAATCTTGAAGAGAGGAACCCCTGCCAGTAATAAGGATCTAAACTAAAGAAGGCATCGAAGAACCCCCTAGTCCCGTTCAGATCAAGTTGCAACAGAGTCTCCATCCCAAAAGAGTAGAACTCCCTCACACATTTTCTGTCCGATGTCCATAAGCTTTGCCACACCCTATGATGCAGTGCCCTCCCTCTGATCATTCTGGCTGAGCCAAGGCATTCGGCAATGGCATCAGCTATAACAGGAGCCAAGGCCATTGCCCGAACCAGCATGTAACCAGTAGAAGGGTGGACTATTCCTGAAGTCCCACCAAAAGCCATCACGCTTTGAGGAATTCGTGGAAGAGGACCACCCATTGGAATTAAACACTTCTCATCTTCTATAACTGTCTTCACTCTGATTCCCAAATGTCTTAGTCTTGCCACCATCCGCTTCTTAATCTCCATGTAAGATAACATTGGTCGGCTAACCAGAGAGGTCTCTTCCAAAAAGATCAAGTTTTGATCAAAAGGCATGGCATACAAGAAGGTTGGTATTCGTGAATTGCTGGCTCGCAAATAAGGTTCATTTCCCATATGGGAATCTCTCCAATCCATAAGCACCATCTTGTCCAAATCAAATGGATGCGAATCTACTTCAGCTAGAATACCATGGGCAATCTGATAACCATGGTTTCTTGGCTTATCATACTCTATGAAAGTACTAGCAAACCCACTTGCATCAACAATCAAGCTCGCTTTAATCTCACTCCCATCATCACAGGCAATCGAAGATTCAAACTCGTCATGTTTCACCTCCCAAACTTTAGCCTTATGAAATCTAACACCATTAGAGACACAATTCTCCAACAAAGTAGTCTTTAAAAAATTCCTACTAACACGACCGTAAGCTCGGTCCATATACCGGGTCCTATGATCATGAATATAGACACAAGTCATCGGCCATGTTTTGTCCAGACAATCTCCAAGCCCCAAGCCCTCAAATTCATCCACCCAAGAACCATAATTGTTTGGCAACATAGAAAGAGGAGAAGGATCAACGCAACATACCTTGACCCCATACCGGGACACTTGGTCAGCAAGACGGAGACCAGCAGGACCAGTGCCAATAACGATCAAATCGAAGCGAGAACGGTCAGAAGGATGAAACCATGGCAGATCAATATCCAAAGACCCCAGCTTTGACTCGGGTTTCAGGTCAAGGAAGTTTCCCAGATTGCCACTTTGGACTCTGAGGCGACGCGTTTTGGAAGATGCAAAACTGGGTTTTGGAGAAGACAGCAAGAGGGTGTCCCGGACATGGTTGATTGGAGATGATTTGATTGCAGGAGGTTGTGGGAATGGTCTGAGAAGTGTTGCCATGAGAGAGAGAAACAAAGAAGAAAGTGGAAGAGGAAACGGGGGATAGTGACATAGTACTGCTAGTGATGGGAAAACTATGTACAGAAAAAGGAATCTGTGAAAGCGGAGATGGAGGCGGCAGCTCCGTATTCCAGTTTTGGCGCAATGCTTTAAATTATATTCATGCCTCAATTTCGTAAAGATTTTAGTCTTTAACTCCGACTTACGACAAACCGCAGACCTCTAATCCTGTCTTGTCTTGTCTTGTGTTTGATGTATTAACAATTCTTTCATCGTGGTCAAGAAATGAACAGCTTGGTTTGGTGCCTATCATAGTCAGACCTCATCATTTTGAGGGCGTGTGCCAAACCACTTCCCTTAATTGGCTAAGCCACTATGGAACTATGGAAGTGAGTTTGGCACTACCAAATGAAGACCGTTAGTACTTGATTTTTGATATGTTCGCTGTAATACCACCAATCAGCTCTTTCTAATAAGCAACATATTAATATTTTAAATAAATTACTTAACAAACTATTAAATTAAATACAAGTGATGATAACATTTTAAAAGCCAACTTACTACCAATTGTCAGTATAACTTGAACCTTTGGATCGACTGACATGAAGAAAGCTGCTCTACTAATTTCGATTTATCATTTTTCTTCCAGTAATTTTTCGTTGTCTTAGGACCAAAGAAACATCTTGCCACTGTTTTATGACAGATAACCCTTGGAGAGGACCATGAATTGAAGGAAGGAAGTGGGTTAGAGGAAGTTAATGCTGCTTATTGTTCAACCTCCCTTGGCACACAGGATCGGCCAGGCTGCGTTTTTATGTCAATAAGAGTGGCTTTAAAAATCTTCAGTTCTTTTTGCAGCTAAAAGGTGTTTCCAATGCCATGTAATGTCCTCCTTTCTGTTAAATTTCACACACTTTTCTTATTCACAAGGTATTAGGTTAAAGTTCATATTGATCATGAGACCAATTTTTTATTTTATCTTTTACTGTTTTAAAGTATTCATTCGTTGTCTAGAACTTGACAAGGGTTTTTGATCTTTATAGTACTTGGAATTTAGTCCTAAACTTGAGGAGATGAAGGGATCACACAGTTGACCATCTATGTAGCAGAGCAAGGAGAGGAAATAAGAATATACAGTTCATAGAAGACCATATTAAAATGAACTAGCCTACATAACTGGTTAATAGGTTTCTCTCCTCCTCCAAAACACCGTCTTACCCTACCCTATATCCTACAATCTTTTAGGAGCAGCTCAATCACATAAAAACGCTTAGTGATTATCACATGTTCTTTTCAAGATACGTAAATGACAGGGGCTAAGCAACACCGTGTAAAACAAGGCAGCTAATATATAACGCTATCATGCCCAATCAACATTTGCTTTGGTACGGCAACTCAATAAATAACCTTACGAACCCCATAAATTGACCACACCAAAGATCCAGGCATGTACAGAATGTATACAGATTCTCCCTGAAGAGGTAATTGGAATGCAAAACGCCGTGTCAAGGGTTCAAATCTTTTGTATCACTTAATCTATTCCAACCTTATTTCCGATCCAAAATAATGTCGTTTTATGTGTAAACGTATCCAAAACGACATCGTTTTGAGACGACAATAAGGTTGAAATAGATTAAGTAGCAGAGAAGATCTGATACTCGTATCAGGCTTCCCAAATCATATAAATTACTTGTACCAAAAGCCTCAACAGTACGAAAATCTATGATTTTGTTACGGTCATTCTATAGATACATAGATATCATGTACTCCTTAAAACTTGATAATTCAATGAAGATGCCCCTCGACATAATTCAGGTAGTTGACTCTTGCAAATGGCCATGGAATACCTCAGCACAAATTCAACACCATCAAAACTGGAATTCAAGATCTACAAGAAGCTAAAGTGATGCCTCCACAAAAAGCAGCGATTATTAGGTATAGAAACAGAACAATCACAACCGTTAAAAGTGCCCTGCAATGTCAATATAAATTCTTTGGTCACTCGAAATCTCATAAATTTTTTAAAATTAGCTACTTAAAACATGAATGATGTTTCCATGACAACTACAGTAAGAAAATCACTGATACCGTCTTGTGCCACAATAAATTACTATGTACGTTTTTTAGCACAAACAATTTCATATAGTAGTTACTAAACAAATTATTAACAATTTCTAGTGGAAGGAGAGATAGCTCAAGGACAGACCCATCTCCCACAGTTGTGAACTGAGATCGTTTTAGTGTAATGGCAGGTGGGATGTAATTCCAGCATTCATTCCTTGGTTTAGGTGCACATATATCGTTCAACAATGGAATTATAACTACAAGTTTAATTTTAATAAATATTCATTACACTACATTCTCCTTTCCAATAATGCATCTCCAATTGCATTCCCTTCTAGTACATCGTTTCAAACACTAACCAAGTAAAGTGAGTAAAGAACATCAATCTTGCATAGACCAAAAAATGTTCTAATAGAGAGAGTTAATTAAGAATGCTGCAAACATAGAAGAGAAGCCCAGAGACTTACATCAGTCACTTTAAGAGTAAATCACACTAGCATATTCATGACTAGATAGGATAAGATGAACATCACAGATGGAGAAACGAGAGAGTACTTCAATGTAAGCTTTATGAAGGTTTTCTTACTGATATGCATAGAAGTGTACAAAGTGCAGAGATATATGACAACTAGAGAGGATTAACAACAGAAGTTGAATTATAAACAAAGGCCATTATATGTTATCAGAAGCAACACTTCCCAATAATTTCTTTTATCATCATTTTTTACTTTTAAGATTTTTGGCTCTATTACTTCCTTCTTTTTATCTTTCCTTTTCCCTCCAACAATATATGGTATGAAATTTTGAGTCTTTAGTTATTTGATCAGTAAAACAGAAAAATAAAAAAAGCAACTTGCAAATTACAACTCAAGTGGCAAAATCATGGGGACTTACAATAGTTTGGCATTTTTCATCCAAAGAGCTCTGCGAAGGCGTTTAGACTGTTTCTTGAAATGAAAAGCACCATCTTGCATTGTCGCAGTTTTATCAACAAGAAGTTCTATTCGGTCACCTCTCTCCAATATTTTCTCTATGTTCTCCACCATAATAGTTCGAATCTGCAATTGACTTGCTTAAGCACAAAAAACACCTAAAACCAACCAGTTCCAACATTTCCACTTGTACACAAAAACAGAAAAACAAGAAAATTAAAGGAATGTACAGCACAGGAAGTATACTTTATACGCCACAAACTTGAAAAGGGATCTTGGTTTTAGAGCGAAGGTAAAAGTTACCATTGTCTAGGAACCTCTGTTTCAAATCCTAGTTTTCAAAATGAAAAAATTGAAAAGGAAAAAACAAAAGAAGAGGATGCATGAGTTTGACCTCTGGAGAAGTCACAAAGACAAAAGAGCTGGACTTGCATGCCTTGAATGGAACTAAATATAGTACCAAGAAAAACCAATTTCTAGGCAACACACAGCTTTTGTGATAAACTACCATTTACATTGCAAAAGCAATTATGTCAATTTTGTTAGAATGCAAACAGAAATTATTATCTTTCACAAAACAGTCCAGAATTCTGACAACAGTAGATGCAGATGGTAAATGGCTAGGAAGGTGTGCATATTCAAAATGAAATAGGTAGCATTTCGTGAATTTGAAAGACAAGACGCTCAGAAAGTATAAGGTACTGCCATGCAGCATGACCAACATGAATACATAAAGTTGAACTGAGCAATATATGACAAACAAAAAAGTTCAGATTTCCAGATAATGAAGATACTTGCCTCATCAACTTCGCTTCTTACGCGAGTAAGAGTGTCAGCACTCGGATTACTAGAGAAAAACTCCATCTGCTGATGCAAGACTCTAGAGAATTCGTCATTCATAGCATAGGCAGGTGCATAGTGGGCCACTCGGCCATAGTTTTTCATGAACCTCATGTGAATGTCGTCCAGGTATGAAAATGGAATTCTTCCTAGATCAAGGACGGAAGAGATACATTATCAAGGACCGAACAGATACATTATGTACTTAAAACAACAAGAAACCCAGGAAACTGAAGCGTAAAACTTAGTTGATATAACAAATAGCATAAGGTACATCAGTCTAATTGATCATGGTACAGTTATGGAGCAACGAATTGTAACTAATTTACTGCAACCTTATTGGTGGAGATAAATATGAGGAAATGCAACGGTATGCTTGAGCATGGAATTCAGAAAAGAGATGAGAAATTAACCACTCAAGTTCCAGTTTCCTATTTAAAGTCCGTACAGAATTTTGTTGTACAACCGCAATAATTTACATATCTAATCGTGAATTCACTAAACGAGCCACGTAATTGAAATAAACAATATGAGAATTACAACTCTGTCCTTGCCCCTGCCGATGCACATTCCAATTACCAGATTAAAGATACAAAAAGCAAAAGCAAACATAAAACCCCAACGAAAAAGGAAGATTGATGACAGATGTCTCCAATTTTGATGATTTAATTGTTGGCAAATGAGGTCTTTGGATAAAATCACCAGCCTAGACCAGCACAAACAACTGGTACGGCAATTAAAATTTTGAAGCAAGGGAAGCTCAGTAATAGTTGCATTCAAGAAGGAAGATTCTTAATTGATATCCATTACTTGAAATTTAAACTAGCTAATCAACACAAGGAAATTCCAGTAGAAACTTAAAGCCTTGCAATAGAGGTCACCAACTACCGAAATAATTGCAACGACATAATGCGAAAGATGAGTCTAAATCAGAACCCATAAAAGAAACCATCAACCTTTCTGGGGACCAAAATTGCAACTAAATAGAAGACAATGACACAACTCGCAATGGGAAGAAACGTACTGCCGAAGGAGTGGTTGGCCATACAGACAAAAGTGAGGCCGTCGGATCTGAGTATGTGAAATATATATCCGTCCTGCGAGAAACAGAGCATCGAATCAGCTTCCGACGGAAGTTTCTCAAGGATCCTCCTGGAAACGGCTCCGGCGTTCCCCGTAACAGCGCTGAACTCCGCCAGCACCACCGTGCCCCGAGCCACCACCGAGTACAGAATCGCCATGGCCACTGTATCTGTATTAGATCAAATACTTTGACGTGACTTCAATCGGATGGTGGCATGGGAGAGGAAAAGAGGATACCCTGCGTTGGTTTTGAAATTGAATGGAATGTATTTTATTAAATAACAAGAATACTAGCTGGACACCTTTTACTCTTTCCTCTTCAATTCAATTACACGACTAGAGATAACAGAAGGGCCCAGGTCCATGTCGACTGGGAAAATCGAACGATGTCATTTGACTTTTTTAAAGAATAATTAATTAGGGCCTTGGCCAAGTCTCAATCCCAGCCGGCAATGTCATCCGCTCTTATAATTATTGTCACGATCGTCACACACAATTCACTTTAAATTTTCGTAATAAAATAAAATTTAAAAAAATATGATAATACGTAACCTTACTCTTATATAATAAAGAAGTTATTTATGATAAACTCAACTATAAATACAACTCTTTCTTTTGAACAATTTGACTTGGACAACTTTTGAGTCAATTACATTACACTAGGCCTTGATCCTGTTTTTTTTAATCCACTCTGATTAGTATAAAACTTTTTAGAGAGTAAATTTAAATTAATCCATTAAATCAAATGAAATTTATATAGTTTTAAATCGAATTAGTTTAATTTAAAAATATAAATCCTAAAATTTCTATTGATTTATCGCAAAGTTGTCATTTTGATTTGACATTGCAATGGATAAAATTAGAATTAAAAAAGTAAGAGATTAAAATTAAAAAAACAAAATTTATCAATTTTTAAATTAAATTCAAACTTTTTTGAAAATTTTTTCCAAACATGACGAGTTTCTAATTTGGTGCAGCTACCTATCCGTACGTACTTGGAATGTTTCCACATTTACAAGTGAGACGCAATTACAGCTTTGTACGAACCTTACCAACATCTCTGAACTGATTTGAATGCAATCAAATCAAAGCAAAAACTGAGAGTATGTTACAAAAGCTTGTATGAGATTATGTGACATGGACGAAAATGGTACGAGTAAAAACGTACGAGAGAGTTGGGGTATAGGGAACAAATCTATATTGATGCACATCTAATAATATGTACATGAAATTGGCAACCTTTATTGATGCACATCTAAGCACCTAGCATCCTTTCCATAATACTAAATTACTACAACAAGATACACATGAGACATACCTTTTTATGTTAAATTACTACGCACTTCAAACAAGATACACACATGAGACATACCTTTTTATGTTTCTTATGCATCGCATACTACCCACAAAAGCATTACAAATCCAAAGAAATGACTAAGGAATACCGATGATAGGAAAGAAGGGAATATAGTAGCTAGATGGTGCGAATCCCCATTCCCTTGGCAGAGGAAGATCGATTGTCTTGGACGAGCCGACGTCCCTTCCACCACCACATTTTCCTGTGGAGGACGGGCAAGTGGTAGAAAAAGCAAGTGGGGTGGAGATCGTGTAGGAGTTGGAATTACGAGACCTTACAATCTTTGAAACCATGCTTTCCCTCGAAGCATAGAGCTTGGTTGGACCACCAAGAAGCTTGGCTA
This sequence comes from Erythroxylum cassinoides, assembly GCA_027478405.1. NCBI lineage: Eukaryota > Viridiplantae > Streptophyta > Magnoliopsida > Malpighiales > Erythroxylaceae > Erythroxylum > Erythroxylum cassinoides. The sequence continues at coordinate 6,810,478 of JANIPM010000232.1, forward strand.
CACAGTTCTTAGGAGTTTCTGGCGAGGTCTGTACAGGAAATTCAATGTCAAAGGACCCATCACTCCCTGTTGTGACCGATTTCTTCACGTTATCACACTTGAGTTCAACCTTAACACCTGAAACAACACATCAAAGAATAAGTTCCAGAATAACAGGTTTCAAATTTCTGGTAGAACCTTTTTACTTGTTTTCGACAAGTGTTTTCCAAAATCAAATTAATCACCTGAGAAGTTGTAGTTTCCATGGCAGTCGAGGCAAGAGACCTTGCCTTTCACAACTTGGCATGTTGAGAACTCGATGCCGGAAAGAGCCAAAGCAAAGAGAAGAAACGCAACCACTTGTAGCGCCATGGAAGAAAGAGAGCACTTGCAAGTTGAAACCAACAAGTTTGTGTGAAGAGACGATGACAATTCCTCCAGCTTATAAATACTGATCAGAGTGTGCAGAAAACTTCATATTTAATGAAGGGCCCTCAACGCTGAGGTTAGTAGTTGGTAACATTGAAAAGGCTATTAAATTATACTTGCCCTATGCTCTCGGCAACATAACAGGGAAAGTCAAGATTTACACTGGCCGATCAACGACGTTTTTATTATTATTTATTAAAGTCATCAAATGGACAAATTAATAATCCCACCATTGTTCCCAAGTGTGGAATGACAGTCATTCTTAAAGTTGTACATAAGTACAATACAGCACCATCAGCATCCGCTAATATTGAATATCATAGGCATAAATTTTTTTAACATTAAAAAATAATCTTTTAATTTTTATATAATTTAAATCTGAATTTATGTACTAGCAAAAATTAAAAATATTTTAAATCTTTTTAGTCATAAGCTCAATTTATTAAAATAAATATAAAAATTTTATTTTCTAAATATAATAAGTAATTTTTACACTTAAAAATATTTAAACATAAAATTTTAAATTAACCCTTTTTAATTTACAATTTTTATCTAGTATTTTCAAGTGTTTTAGTTTCTACCTCTATCCTAACTGTTATAATTGGTAAAATGAAATTTTGAAGTAAATATCTGATATGATATAATCTTTTTTCAATACCAGCTAATTTTTGTTTGGTCAATATAATTACATAAAATTGGTTACGGTTTAATGAGTGTGCACTAATAAATTGACGGGTATATATAATAATATGTAAATTTTGTGGCTTCAATAAATTATTTAATAATAATTTAGAGTAACATAACGAAAATTGATTCAACTAATATTTATAAATTTGGATTGTTTTCTTTTTTAGTTACACTATGATTGGTTGAATGTAAGGTTTTTAATGGAATGGAATAGTTTATAATAGAATGGAATGTAAATATATGTAATATTAAAAAATTGTTATTTGGGAAGGACGAAAAGATTCATAATATAATATAGTGAAATATTGTTTGAAAGAAAAGTTTACAATGTAATATAGTAAAAAATTGTCTATCATTTTACATTTCATCTTAAACCTCCGACTCATTTTTACTATTTAGGATCGAATGATATGTAATATGAAACTCTTCTCTTCTATTCCATTCATTTTCATTTCATTATAAACCCTCATCCCAAACTATAAAATAATATTACATTTCATTAATAGACCTTCAATCAAACATAGCCTTAGTCATCTGAGAAAATGTAAATTTTCAACGGTCACTCCAATACGAGAGATTTAAATTAATAACATATTGGGACAAATGTGCGAGTCTTGGAGTAATTGGTAAGGTTTCTTTTGTGACCAAAAAGTCATAAATTTGACCTGCAGAAACAGTCTCTTTATAAAAATACAAAGGAAAAGCTGTGAAAGTCTTATATACTAGAGTTGTTGTTTTGGAAATGAAAGATATCAAAGAGCTCTCTAGACTCTTACAAAAAGAAAGCCTTATGTAGTAGAGTTGTAGGTGTTATTCTTGTTGTTTTGGAGATGTAAGATATCAAAGAGCTACATGTTTACTCGATAGAGTGGACCTATTTGCACTTATATTTTCACTATTAGCGGAAAAAGTTCATGATAGTCGTTTGTTATGTAGAATTGGATTTACTCGCAAATAAATTTAGCACACTGATCACTTGGTTATAAGAAATTAGGTAAATCAAAGTGCAAGTTATTGTGCATATCCATTTCCAAGACTCTCCACTCCAATTCGAGTTTTCCTTTGGTAGGGTTTTTCCACCAAGCAGTGCGGTGCCTGAACCCTTAATCGGACTCTTTAGTGTCTATTTCGGTAGACTACGAGTCGACGATTGTGCGGAGTTATCTTCTTATTCTTTCGTTTTGGTTTCTGTTTTATCATATCTTAGATCAATGTAAATTCCTTTTTTATGTTTACATCAATATTTTATGTTTCTCATTTGGTCACAAATATTTTCTTGTAGAAAAAACATTTACATGGCTTTAACTCTTTTTCTTTTTTAAGAATATAAAACCACATTATTTATATGGACTCATCATCATCATAGAGATTTATCTATCCCTCTATCATCTAGGATTTGATTGTAATTATAAAATACATATTATGCTAGTTTCATACTAAATGTTAGGATATTTACTATCTCCTACTATTTTAATTTTGGTATTTTTTATTATTGGATATTCATATAAAGTCTTATTTGAATTAACCTCTTGGGTAGAGTTGTAGTGCAAATATAACTCTATCTTAGAAAAGTTATATAAATAATCTTTTAGTTGAGAAAGAATCTCATATTAGATTGAAGTCTATCTTGAGCGGGGCTTGAGAAGGGGTGTGATACATCACTTGAGTGTGAAGACTTCTTTCTAAAATGGGAAACAATTGCATCTTTGGTGAATTAGGTAATATATGATTGTCGATGTGAATTGGGTGTGAAGTGTGTCAGCTGCGTTTTTATCCTTTGGGTGTTAATCTCCAGCTGGATTTTTATCTCTTGGGTGTGTTTTGGATGTGGGTGTGAAAACCTTTGTGTATATGGCTAGGAGTGACTCACGGCTGGGTCTTTTGAATTCTTCGGGGTGACTCACGTTGTTGTTCTTCAAAACTTAATCCCTTTAAGGGTTGGTCTCAAGTCTATTAATCTCAATGACAGCAGAAGGGACGATACCTTAGCTAATTACATGACTTTGTTCATCGTTTAGATTAGATGGGTACAGATCATAGGTTCGTGCAAAAGTTGGTTATCAGTTGTGAAAGTAGGAGTAAGTTGGAGAACCAAGACTGTTGTAGTTATTATGAGAGCTGAAATAAGTGGACAGAACTGGGAGGCGAGTGAGAGTTGTTCGATGCCATAAGATAGTTAAGAGTATTGTATAATGCTTTCAATTTTTGTCAAACAATTTTCAGATCTATTTTAGAGAAGCGGGACTCATGGGGAAGTTATTCTTGTTTATTTCAAGTATATTTAATTTTCGTTTTTTATTATTTTAATCATTTGAGTTATTCTTTTATTGATTTTTCATTAAAAGAATGATTGAGAAAATTATCTGTTGAGATTAGTACGAAATGGTCATACTATTGGGTGTAAATTTTTTTTACAAAAAGTGAGGTTAAAAGATAGTGTCAAGAGTTAAGTGGTGTCGGCTCAATAAAGCCTTGAGTAAATCTATTATACTTCGGTGAAAATATTAAGCTAGATGAGAGTCTTGTAGCTGTAGTTAAGGTGTGCCGAATTACGTTACTAAATTTCTGGTGCTTTTGATTATTTCGTTTTTTATTGCTTTTGTTCTCGTTTGTGTTAGAGACGTCTGCGATAAAATTGGAAAGTTTACGAAATTACAACCCCTTCGAATTTTTCACTAAATAAATCTATAAGAAATTCAAATTAAATAATGCTCAGACATCTCTATAATTTGATCCTAATACGAAAAATGAAAGATATTGCAACTATTAGCTAGGCTGAATCTGATAAATGATTCTATTTCTTGAGCACTCTTCATGATAAATGATTCTGAATCATAAGCACTCTGCATGATCTTGTTTAAAAGAGTTAAGCAGGGACTCTTCATGTTAAGAATCCTTTATGGATTTTTTATGTGAAGGAATTAAGCAAATCTTATATGAAGAGGTGAGTATATTATTTAATTTTAAATTATTTAATTTTTATATATATTTGAAAAACTGAAATTGTTAATTGTTTCGCAAACTTTTAGTAAACTTCTTTAACACGAATAAAATAATAGTAACCAAAATCGAAACAGTAAAAACACCAAAAATTTGATAACGCAGTTTGACGCACTTTGCCTACGTTTGCGGGACACTCACCTAACGTAATAGCTTTCACCGAAATACAATAGATTTATCCAAGGTTTTATTGAGCTGACGTCATTTAATCATTGACACTATCTCTTAACCTCACTTCCTGTTAAAGAATTTCATACTTAATAGTGTGACCACTTCGTACCAACTTCAACAGAGGATTTTCTCAATGAATCTTTTAACAAAAAAATAATAAACAAATAACTCGAATAATCAATCAACTAAGAATAAAATAATAATACACTTGAGATAAAAGAAAGACTTCCCTATATATAATTTTATCTTCTCGAAATAATCCTTCAATTGAAACGATCCATCCCAACTTCAACAGCTTCAATTAAACTGTACCAAAGTATAGACAATATATGAAGACCCACCGTGTTATTTTCACAAAAACATCGCTGAACCCAGATGAAGATGTCTTGAATAGGTAACAAGCTGACCCAGTGCACCGTGGCTCTCTTCTCTGTAGCTGACACTAACCCCTTACACCGTGGCTCTCTTCACCGTAGAATGTATTACCCAAAAGCACGTTATTAAGCTTTCTACAAAAACGTATGCACCACCGCACTCACTTTTTCATCGAACAACTGACTCACGTTTCTTCAATGCCACACACGCAGGTGAACTCCAAAGCCACGCACTCACACTTGGTTTTTACGCACTTCACTTTAACATTCACTCCATATTTAATTTTCCAAAACTCCCATGCAAAGTCATTGTAAATGAATGCTTGATGTACGTGAATCCTACATCAACAGCTTAACGCCAACTTACGCTCCACTGCGAGATTTCCTTCAGCTGTTGCTTAATGCCGCACCAACGCCAAAGAGATTCACTGCAACTTCTCTGTCTTTTTGCTATGCGTTGTGGAGGTTCAAAGATCGATGACTCACCATTGGTGTCTCTTTGTCGTGAATGGAATGACCTCGTCAAAACTGCCTCCCAACAACAATACACTCTCGCTGCAGGAACTCAATTAGGGATGAGTTTGGATTTCAAGATTTAACAGATTATTCGCGACGTGATGACACCAATACAATCAAGTAAAAAGAGTCCACTTTAACTATGCAACAGCAACATCCCAATTATAAAAACGCAGCAGCCACTTCACTATTGATTTTGCCAAAACTCCAAAATTGCCTTTCGCTATATCACAGAGACATATACGAAAATCACTTCTACTGTATCCAAAACATTCCTCGCAGTCCACAATCCAATTATCCACATAATAATAGAATTCAATTTAAGATAAGATTCTTTTTCAATTAAAAGATTATCCATATAATTTTTGAATTCAAGTTATTATCCAAATAATATCTTATATGTCCGATTAATAAATAATGCCAAATCTAATTATTTGAATATATAATGTATATCCTAACAATATTTTTTAATAATTAAATGTTACTTATTAGAGTATTTCATATTGACTAAATATGAAAATATTAAAAAATTTATAAGTGATAAGAACAACTATTCAAATAACAAGTTCTAATCATTTTTAGCACAAATTGGCCCAAACCTAATTTTTATTAATAAGCTATTTACTTGTATCATATTGAAAATTCTAATATAAAATTAGAATAATTTTGATCTAGATTATTAATTTTCTAATTGTTGATTTGCAGTCTTAACAAATCGATCCAATTATTATTTACATTGGAAGAAAAATATTAAAATATGTGACTAAATATATTATTTATGTAATCATCATAGCGATAGTAGATTTAAGATTAATTCTTTTTTTTTGTTGCTATCGAGGTGTCTCAGGATGGTCTCAATTATAGGAAGACATCTTTAAGCCATCCATACTCAGACTAATTCTCGCTCGAATTGAGTAGGTCCTTTGTGGGAGATAAAATTTTGGTTCCAAATTTTAAACAACTACATATATAAGAAGAATTTGAACTCATAATGTCACTTAAATCAAGAGAGCACCTTATCAATTCAGCTATACCTGGGTTAGATTAATTCTTATTAGTAGGGTCTCTATCTATATTGAAGTCGTGGCAGCCCAAGGGAAAACTGTCAAAGTTGTACGTACATAGGATCCATGTGGCAGAGCTTCCAACCACAAATGAACTGCCTCCAAATGACTGTATGTAGCTTTTAAAGCGTCCGGCCGGTACCACTTCCAGGCAATTATTGACTCCATTTCATCCTCATGAACTCACCTACAATGGTACTCTTCCCTCTATCCTGTGCTACCCTACTATATCTTCAAGTTATCTCAATCACTTTATTATAATTTTTAATTTAGATAAAATATAGAACCTACCGATAAGAATTAAGCTTAGGTCCTATAAATTAATTAGAACCAGCCATTTAAATAGTTAATACTTATTACTTATAAATTCGTTAATATTTTCTTATCTAGTTAATATAAGATACTTTAATATTTTTTTAAGTGCAATTGATTTAAATAGTTAATATTTATTACTTATAAATTCGTTAATGTTTTCTTATCTAGTCAATATGAGATACTCTAACATTTCTCTTTAAATGCAACTGAAACTAAACATTCAGTTGTCACTTAAAATAAATATAGTGATAATAGAATCGAACTGCTGAGATTGAACATCCAGACAAATAATCGAAAAATTAATAATTCAGACAAAATCTACTCTAATACTATATTAGAATTTTTAATATGAATAAAGTGTAGCGTTTACTAATAAAAATTGAACTTTGATCAACCATTATCAAAATAACTAGAACTAATCATGTAGATAGTTAATCCTTACTACTTATAAACTCTTCAATATTTTCATATTTAGTCAACATAAAATACTCTTAACACATTTATTATAATAAATTTGATGAAAAGGATTGCTTAAGCACAAAAGCACAGCATTGATAATCATGAATCGACAATTGCATATTCATTCGAAACAATACTCATCCACATTCTTTTCGGATGATTTTAAAAATAAAAGCCTCTTCTCTTTCGGGATTATATACTAATATGACGAATTAACAGGCACTGATTGTAAGATTATACTTGATCAAAGGAATATATAGAGAGAAGATTAAACAAACTTCTTTCGTCAAGTTTAACCTTCAAAAGTCTTATTTTTATTCCAGTAAAAACCTCAATATTATTATCACATTATCCATTTGAGACAAAGATGTTGATGTGACTAATATCCATCATAGATAGAGATAGACGTTGTCATGTTTAACTGATTTGACGGTCGTTATAAATGTGTTTATCTGTCTCTTCTCAGATTAAAAAACAAAGCACCAATTAAACCCAACCGTATAATTACCACTCGTAGCAAACTTTCGTCACATAAAATGTAATAGGTACCTAATTTACATGTTCTTGGATACAGAAACAATGTGAGTTATTATTATATATTAAAGAGACAATATTATAGAGCTGTTTAATATTCACGATGGTTCTAATTTATAACGAGTCTAGTTAAAAGAAGATTTTGATATGTTTTGTTTAAGTTCTTAGTTATACCATATTTACCGAGACTTCTAGAATCGATGTCAAAGATTGATATGGCAATTTCAGTTTTTTATCTTGCGGAGGACCGGAACTGGTTACATATGTTTCTCGTACTTGGTGATCATGCATGACCTTATGTCAGCCCGTGATAAGTTAGGTGGCTAGTCTTTCTCTTATCGTAGTTGACATTAACTAACAAGCTGGCGATACAGATGCGCCTCAAAAAAGCTTGCCTTCTATTAATCTTTCGTGAGTTGTCCTTGTAGCATTTCAAGGATTGAATAGTCATTTGCCACAAAAACCAGATTGATTCTTCTTTTGGCATTATATACACTTTGAGAATGACGAACAGCTCACTTACTCTCTACTTGGTGAGTTCCATAATTAATCCAGTGGCTATACCACCAAGACTGGTGCAACCGTTTTGAAGGTCAAGTTTTGCAATACAAATGGAAACATTAATCTCAAAGCTAGCGCCGGGGTTAACATGTTCTAGACTAGAATAGTATAGCCCCGAGATCGAATATGATTAATGAGGCCGTCAAGTTAAGAAGAAGCAATTAAATCGATGTAGCATTTCTTGTTGTAGCCGCGAAATAAGATTTGAAGTATAATTGTTTGCATATATACGGGCAGAGTCCACTTACAAATTCAAGATGAGATTATGTTACTCGTGCTTCTTAATGCTTCATCTCATCAATCGAATTGAACTTCTATACATTACAAGAAATAATCAATTTACCGACGGAAATTTTCGTCTGTAAAAGAGATATTTCCGTCGGTAAATTGAGATACTGACAGAATTTGGCACCCGAGAAATCAGTCGGTAAATATGTCGTAGTTAAAATTACCGATCGTCAAATTCCGTCGGTATTTTATCGACGATATTAACGACGGTAACTTGTTGTCGGCATCAATGAAATGACGGAAGAGGTTAAGTGAGATACCGTCGGTGAATTAATTAATAATATAATGTATAAAGTATTTAATTTAATTATTAAAAAATAACAAAGAACAAATCTTATGTTTTTTAATTGAAAACAAATGACAAAGATAAGCTAATGTCGTGGTGATCGTTGATGCTCTGAACTGTTAGGCCCCCTCTTTAACCGTTCCACCTCCTGCCTAAGCTGAGCCATCTGGTCCATATGCTCTTTCATCTTAGTCATCTGCTCCAACTCTGCTCTCATCTTAGCAAGCCACTCCATCTCCTCTCTCATCTTAGCTGCCTGCTCCATCTGCTCCATCGACTTTTTAATCTTTGATACTTGGTCCAGCTCCTCCCTCATCTTCTCACTCATCTGCAGACTCATCTCTTCTCTAATCTTAGCTATCTCCTCCATATGCTCTATACGTTGATTTACTAGCTGCTCCCTCAACGTGTCCAGTGTGACCCGAAGCTCGGATACTTCATTACTTTGTGATGGCCGAGCAGATGCTGCTGTATTGGATAGGGAAGAGCGCGAATACCAGGTGTTTGCATATGAGCCTAGGCTGAAAATTCTTCCACGATGGTCCCTACCACCCACGATATCAAGATATGTCTGAGTCTCGACCACAGGTTGTTCCTTCTGAGACTGTCGCTGAATATTTTGTTGTATTTGGTCCTATTACGAAGCAATCATTACATTAGTAATTAAGGTATAATTGTTAAGAAATTAAAAAATGTATTAATTTCACTTACATTCAGCTCTCTACATCGAGTGTTGATGAAGGTGACACCATCATGTTTTTCATGTGGGTGTGCAAAAATAGCTAGATAGGTGTAGGCTTGGTGCCCAATGACTTTTCCTACATGTATAACCTAAATTGTCAGATGTGAACTAGAATTTATAAAAATTTCGACAGAGTTCCCTCTATATTTATGATATTTGCCCCTGTTCAACAAAGAAAATAACTTCACACAGCCATATATGGCACCAGACATTTATATCATAATCAGTATGTACAATAAAGCGAAGCAAAATGTATGCAAAATATGTGTGAAGTTTAGATACTCTATGTGCATGCTCGTAGTAGGTAATTGATCCTCCCGTATGTACTGGAAGACTCTCACCCCCGGGCCTCCACGTCTGTTGGCCGAGTTATGCTCTGAGATGGACATTATCACAGGTGATGTCCAATACTCAGTCCAATGATTCCAAATTTCTTCCGAAATATAACGCGGTCGTGCACCAGCCTTGCGTATCGCATTAATTAAGTCGCGATAACATATTTGAGCTTTCTTTT
>JANIPM010000232.1:6849553-6860299 GCA_027478405.1 Erythroxylum cassinoides
AAAATAATTTTTTATATTTTCATAAATTTTAAATTTTGAAAAAAAAAAGAAATAAGCAAACCCTAGATTAAAAAATAGTCAAACTTGATTTAAGCTTAATCATGATCGAATTCAAACCACAAGTTTTGAGTCCAATCACACTTCGAGTCTCCGTCCGATTAGTTATTTTCAAAGTGGGCTCAAGATAGGGGCTCAAATTTACCTCGACCGAAAAACCTATTAATGAGTTCGTTTGTTAAGTATATATATATATACTAAGAACGAATGGGATGGACGAACACAAAATTCCTTCCCACCATCTATTTCATGACCGACTCACATTTCTCCGCATTATACTTTTGTGACTTAAATTAAGTCACAATTGTGACTCATGCCATGCCATGCCATTATTTTATTTTGCTTTCCTTACGTTTTGTTCCTAAATATATCTTACAATCTACTAAGAGCGAATATACGACCATGTTTTTCTACATGCTGATTGAATAAAACATACAATATAATTTAAACAAATAGTCATAATTTTGACATTTCTAAATCTTAATCGCAGCTTTCTAAAAAATTTCAATCCAACTTATAAGTCAGACTCCATATACCCCCTCAGACGTTCTCACAGGTGTAACTTAACATTTCATATCCGTGCATGATGTACCATTTTTTTTTTTTTGCTTTTCTTATATTTTGTTTATAAATGCATCTTATACCATCTACTAAGCCATTGGAATCAAGCCTAATTCCAATGGTTTAATACTACATAGTCATGTATTCTATTGTTTGCACATTTCTTTACTTTCAAAAAATATAGTTCCAGGAGATATTCAAGCCATGGGATGCTCATGCGAATATTCATGATCGCTAGAGGTTGCACATGGACATGTGTTAACCACAGCTAGCCTATATTCTAATGTATCCTTTTCTGAAATGATGCATTTGTGGAGACTTGACTAGCCTGTTACCTTGTCTTATTTCTAATTATCATTTTCATGAACCAGGAAAAAAGATGAGTGCCTATTTCTTGTATAAGAGAGACAATATGAAAACTCGTGAATTAAATTCTAAGGTTTTTTTTGCATCCATTTATGTTGTTTTTTGTTTTCATGGCAACAACCTCAAACTATTTTTGTTTTCACAAGTTTTTCCTTTTGAAGTATATGCAACTAACTTCAGACAATTGATGGCCACGATTATATCTTAATTATTGACACCATGAAGATGTTTTTGAATTTGCTTTCCTTCAATGAAGAAGCCTCAATGATGCCTGCATTGTTTCTTTCATTGCTAGACACTCTCCTTCAGGGCTGGATGACTGTCCACATGCTTCACATCCAAATGAGGAAGATAGTTATGTTAATCTTAGGTGTTGGATGCTTCTTGTTGCAAATTGCATGCATTTAATATTGCGATTGGTAATGGAAGAAAATAAATTTAAGAAGGTAATAAAAGAATCCAGGTATCTTACATATAATCAATTTTTTCTTAATGATCCTTAACAATCTTCATTGATGCAGGATTACGGTTTGACAACTAAGATACTCGCAGACTTTGAAATCCTCAATCAGGTTATTCAGTCTTAAGCCTGTTGTAGCAAGTCACATCTCATTTCTTGTATATCCTTAATGTTATTTGATTGGTGCAGCATATATTTAGAAGTAACACATTGATGAGTCTCTTGCATTAAGTCGAACAATATTTCTACGCTTATGATTATCCATTTCTGATACACACCTCAAATTTTGCTAGATGCATCTTAATCCTACAAATGGAGGTTATTTTGATTTTGCCAGCCACACAGAAAAGGTAGACCTGTACTTCATCGTCTCTTTGCTTTGAGTTTGAACCCTCAAATTAATTGGATGTCAGGATTATATGGCATCTATTTGCTATTTTAATATAACTTCAGTTGATTTTGCGTATGCTTTACTTGTGTTATTGATCTTGTAACACTAGATTGAACCTTTTAATTTAGCTCTGTTAATATTTTCTTATATGTACTGATTCACATAAAGTATCGCTTGGATAGTTAGCTCCTGAACTAAGATTGATTTAATATGTTGTTAATATATTGAGCAGATAAAGAAACACATACAAAAGGCTCATCCTCAACCCAAGAAATGTTATGGGAGGTGTTAGAAAGACCAGAGTTAAGATTTGTTTCTCATATTGGTTATGTTAGCCTTTTCCCCTTCACAGCAAAGATCATTTCATTGGTATGTTGCATGGAGTTTTTTTAAAAGATAAACCTTAGTTTGTTGTATTGTCTTTGTAACTTTATTTCTACAACTACTCTGACTTCGAAGCATTTTTCAATTGTCATATAATGCCTACGTTGCTATGTTTGTCTCTATTTTGAGTAGGGAGGGCATCAGTTTCTAACTGTTTACAAATTCGTGTACGATTCATGGATTTTGGACAAACAACTTGACGTCATCCCAATTAGGGGCATTTTATGGGTGGACTATGGATTGCGTTCACTTGCCAAAATCAGGGGATGATGTGTTACCTTCTTGTGTTAGCATCTGGTATTGCATTAGAGATTTATTATATGAATAAGTCTATATGGGCTACAATTCCTTGTACATGAAATGCAACACGAAGCACGACCCTCCTTATTGGAGAGGTCCCATCTGGATGAAATTGAATTACCTGATCATTTCCGCAGTTCACCACTACTCAAAAGGTACCGCCCACACATTTGCCTTCACTCAAGTTTATAGATAAAAAGAAGAAATGTGTAATTTGTTTTCTAATTAACTTGTTTCAACTGATGGACCATATAAAGATAGAGCCAATGTGATATACACGGACTTAAGGAATAATTTGATAAGGTTTTGCTTATTTCTATCCTAACTAGTTTCAGCTATGTGGGAATCGTGTTTGGATTCCCCCGTTGATTCAAAATTGCATGTATACATTGTTACATAAACGTGCTCTACAATTATTACCAGACTGGATACATATGGGAGAAATATGATCAGAAGAAGGGTAAAGGAATCTTACTGTTGACTTGTAAAGAGCTTTTCACCTAGTATGAGTTCGAGTCTCTGTAAGTTAATATACGATTTTTTCAAGAATTCTGACTGTAATTATATAAATATGATTTGATAATGTAATAAACTAAACATTATAGGACATAGGTCATTCTTGATTTTGCCACAGAAATTTTGGGTGAGCTGAAATGTTAACTTTGATTTACAGATGATCCAAAAATAGAATTAAAAAATTAGATAATCTTACATCAAAATTTGAAAAATTACCATTCCAGCACTAGAGCGTCATTATAGAAAGGTTCATACAAAAGGCTTAAAACTTCATTTTATAGAGGCATGTAGATGTAGATAGATCTCATATTGATTTTACAACTAAATTTTTGCATTAACATGGTGGGATATAGCAAACATGTGGTAGAGAATCTCCACTAACTTCTAGCTGAGGGGTTGGCATTACTCGCCATTCTAAATCTTTTTCCCATACTTATTGATCCATTTTAAATCTTTTTCCCATACTTATTGATCAAATTTTTTTAAAAAAATTCATCCATTTATTTTAATTCATATCAAGTTTAGTAGTTATTATATTCTTTACTAAAATATTATAACGAATTTTACTTCATCGTTTTGAATTGTCAATTTTTCCTTTCCAGTTTTATTAATCTTATTGAAATATTCATCTGTTATATTTTTTTCTCTTTTTCTTTACAAAATTCTGTCTTACGTCATATATTTCTAATTTTTCCTCCAAATTTTAACTCTAACAATATTAACTTACACATCTTAACCATTCATAACAAAATCTATATATACATACTCTTTAATTCTTAAAATTGACTAAACATTCTACATTTTTAAAATTTTCACTGCACATTTACACAGTGAACATCTGCTAGTACTTCAATAAGTAGCATATACCCATGAGGACTTTAAGTGAAAAGAACCTTACAAGACTTAGGTGATTCGGGCATGTGTACAGGAGGTCCTCTGATGCTCCAGTGCGTAGTTGTGAGAGTATAACCCTTAGTGAATACAAGAGGAAAAGGGAGAGATATTACAAGACCTGGAGGGAAATGATCAAGAAAGATTTGTCTGAATTGGATCGTAACGAGATAGTGACTAGAAATAGAAGAGTATGACGTGATCAGATAAGAGTAAGGGATTAATCTTCAAAGTTCACCAATACAGTATAGTAGTTATTTAGAGATGAAACTCGTGGCATGCCGATTAAGGGGACAGTAGGATTGGCATACCTGTAGGGTATATGAGCAAGGACTCTTAAAGTAATTAGAAATGAGGTGAGTCGACCTTTACAGTTTATCGGATACTCGCTGATATGGATTCCTGCAGGTATATCCTGTATTTTTACTTATTTATTATTTAGTATAATTTTTATTTATTTAATAATTTACCGTGCTAGTTTTACCTTTTCCCTTTTCCCTTTGTAACTTGCATCATTCTTATCTTGTCTCATTTGTATTGTTGGTCTACCGAAAAATAGTCTCTCTACTATATAGGGATAACGCTGCGCACTATCAAATCTCTTCAGACTTCACTTCATAACGGGACTTCAAATTGAGTGATAACGATGATGATAATGATAGTGATAACGATGATGATAATGATGAAAAGAACCTTACCTCGTTTTCCCGTGTAGATTTTGGTCAGCGGAAATCGATGAACTTAAATCTTGATATGTATCAGCCTCTTCACCTCGTGTAGCTACTAGACAGGGAAGCTGTAGGTGTAGCAATTGAAGTGACCTTTGATATCGAGCTCTCACTGGCCAGATGATTTTAACAGCTTAACAGTTCAGCATTGATCAGTTGCATTCAGCCCTGCCTGCCTTTTCATTTGGATGGTCCAGTTTCACCAAACTTGAGAGATTAGAAGACTTTATTTCAACCACATCCCAGAGTTTTTATGCATGAATATTCTCTTATATCTTTAAACCTGTCCACTCCCGGAATCCTTTCATTTTCAGAAAGTTGAGACTGGACCAGTTGTTCAACTTCACACATCCAACTTCTCCTGTAATTTCTTTAGACTTTGGCAATCCAAATGTATCTTATAAGTACACCTATCACCAACCACTTGCCAAAACCATGTTACTTGAGGAGACAAGAACCATTGAAACTGTTGAACATGATTAGCTGCAATAACACTTTGATAGTCGCAGATTACAGAAAAGCTAAGATGAAAATTAAGCCGATGAATACATGGTTGTTTCAATGTTAATCGAAGGCATTTTTCAAGTCAAATGTGTTAGTTTCAGACTATGAACGTGCATCAGTGAAATTACAATATCACCAAGAACACAACAAACATACACGAACAAGTTCAAACACTCGTTACAAACTCCAAATCAAGCACACAAAGGCAACCAGTTTACAGAGCCAATAGAGACCAAGCCAAGGCTAACTTGTTTCATCGCCAAGCTTCAGTGCGCTCCGCCCTTGAATTTATGCGGCTCAAGTTGCTGATCCCTCGAGCTTTCTCAATAGATACCGTTGCTTCACAAACAACAGGCTGCTGCACATTTCCTTTTCGAGGACCCTTTCTTTGATTAGAATTACTTGACTGGCCGACCTTGCCATTTCTAATATTTGCTTGAAAATCATACTTGACATCATTAACTCCAGAACCCATTTCATTGATCAAGGCATCAATCCTCGAAGCAGTTTCGCAAGACTCATCTCCATGAGTGGTCAACTTCTGGGTAGATTTTGTATAACTGCAATCTTCACCATCACCCATAGGATTGTTCTGACTACAATGGTAGGAACTTTCTACAGCAGGTTCTTCAGCTACATAGGCTTGCTCCAACAATTCATTGTCATTTTCAGTGTGAAATACACAGCACTCCGAAGGGCTCTCATGACCATTCTCATCACATGGCTCTAGGCGTGAAGTTGAATTTGGTTCCACCACAGAATCTTCCCTCTCCCGTAATGCTCTTAGAATAAGTGTCTTCAGGAAGTTCATTACTTGAACAGCATACATTAGAGCAGTAAGAGGATCCGCCATCTGCAACAAGATTAAGACCAAACATGGACAGTTAAAAACTGACAACTGATGCTATCAACCTGTGCTTCTATAAATTCAGCAATAAAAGATACTTCAATATATTCTGGTAAATCAACTTATTGCTAATGCAGATGTGAAACAAGTGGAATCGAACCAACACTGAAGTAGAATACCAGGGAAACATAGACTCTCTGAATGAACCATACACCATAAAAATTCTGGGGATGTAACCAGAAAAGAATTACTACGCAAGTTTAATGGTGGTAACTGTGAGTGTGACAATTAACTGATGTACCGCCTACTAAAAACGGTTATGTTGAATCACTAAACTCAATAACAATATTAATTTACCTGAGTCATATTTGGTGCAAAAACCATGGCTATGTTGCGTGCATTCATCTTGTTTACATGTTCTTGCTCAACAACATCAGCCATCAAGTTAATGGCCCAATCCAAGAGAGAAGCTTCTGTCGGGGGTAGGTTCCTCACAAGCTCAACACAGTGTTCTTCTGTTTGGCATTGTATTACTTGTTCTGGAGATAAGGTATCAAGAACCCCAGCAGGAAGTTCTCTAAACCAAGCCTAAGGAAGATATAACAAGAAGAGTAAAGCATAATACCAAATGTCTCTAACAGGAGGATAGTAATAAATGTCAATCATGTTGCAGCTTCATATCACATTCAGAATGTCCCTTTATAATTTCACAATTTTATCTCTGCAACGCTACAGTTCTTAACTTCACTTTTCTAGTTAGACCACAGAACCAGGGAAGTCAAATCTATTAAATAGAGGTTTACAATTAGTAATCCAATTAAGCGGAGGAAGCAATGAAGAACAATGTCATGACAGAATAGCAGCCCCTTTTTGTGAATCTAGTGAAAATGAAGGTATCTTGAGCTGTAAGCATCATAAATCCCCAATAGGATGGAAGAAATTTATTATCTACAGGTGGTAATAAATGAAAGGCATCCATTGCACATCGGGGTCACACAATAGAATTGATGGAACAATAGCAGTAGTTGAGGTGAAGGGGTGTGAGGATGGCAGCAATTGCTGTTGCATTGATGATGTGCAGTGGTGATGATGCCAGTCAACTGGTATAGGCCTATGGTGCAACAAGAGGCAACACTGATGGTGCGAGATAGCAGTTAGGATGAGATTGTTACTAATGGCAACATTAATTAGCTTATTCAAATCAAGTGACGGAAAAAAAAAGTTGAGATAAATTTGTGATTGTGAAGGTGATGGAACCAGATCACACAAGCTGTGCGCACAATCACTCTCGTTGGTAAGCTTTCATAGAGTAGAGTCTTTTAAAATAAGTTATAAAAAGAAAAATTACAGACTTCTTAAAGCAGCAGCATAACCAACCAGAAGCTGCTATTATGTACCAAATCCCAGTTTATTACATAGATTGTAAGGAAAATAATTACCTTTTAGCTACCATTGATCAGCAATGGAAATTTTGGAAAACTAGTGCAAAGTAATTAAAATCACCCGGAACAACTTTTTTGACTTACTCCTAATTGGAAAAGGCTAAATAGAAAATTCTACCGATGCCACAGAACAGTCTCACAGATCTTTTTCATCAAGATGTGCTGCTGGTCAGAGGCAAATGCTTGCAAAGGACAACAGAATTGAGGTTAAGATAAGTTTTGATACCTTGATAAGGCCTGCCAAACAATGTACTTCAACGCCTTCTGGAACGATTCCTCCATTCAATTGATCCCTAACATACTCCTCCTGACTGTTTTCAGCATTGATCCTAAAAATTCCTTCTGCCTGGAAGCAATCATTAGTGATTCAGCTATAACATCGGTGTCAATATATCCAATCTGACTATTATATACCAAGACAAACTCCACAATAAAGCAGATAGTTTTTTGTTCAATCAATTTCCACTTATGGTGCAACTACTAAAGAGAATAGCAAGGTGATGTACCTGCAAGCCTCCTTGGGAATATAGCCGTCTCTGCATAAGCAAGAGTATGGTTGGAACACTGTTTCCCCTGGTGTCATATGATAGCTGCATAGATTCTGTAGAAACCCCAAAAACAGTTGCACTGCAAAATGGACACAATTACGAGTCAAAAGCAATAGCAAAACAATAATCATGCAAGTTAAATAGTTGAGTGATTTTAAGTGATGCATGACTATAATCCAACAAACGAATAAACTTAATTATCAGTTTCTACGAAAGATCAACTTTTTACTCTAAAATCAAGAGGCTAGAGCATCTAGAAGTAGAAGAAGAAGGCAGGGGATCGTTAATATCCAGATAGTGGAAACGTAGCAATGATTGTAAACGACAGAATCATGTTTACAGTAAAACATAGAGGCAGTTTGAATGCAAATCTCACTAAATATCTGCAAACAAATTGATGCTGATGAATAAGTGAAACATATTTGTCATATAATGTAATCGTAGCACTAAGGTATAAACATGTTATAGAGCACCAAATTTCCATTGTAAAGTTCCGATTCAATTTGAAATAGACAGCCAACATAAAACCGTTTTAATTATATGTCCATTTGACCGCGAAGGCCCATATAACCAACCGTAAACAGATTTCTAAGGATGACCCTACTAGAAGCAAAGCACCTCCCAGTAATTAAGTCTTCCCTTTTGAGTTAAAATGGCACTGTCTTCAAATGGTTTCAGTTTGGTGATGCTCAAAAACAGCCAAGGAATAAGATGGGATACAAGCCCTCACGAATCCTTGAACAGTCTAATGCATCAACTGAGAAACTCTCTGGTTAACTTCTATCTTATTCATACAAGTAACTTGAAAAGTACATGACCAAAGCAGCAAGAAACACAATAACGAATCTAATAATTGAAATCTACATCTTCGCATTTAAGAATTCCAGATGGGCAAGGAAATACAACATATATACAGAAACAAGATAAACAATTGATTAGGAAATTTCACAGTTCCAAGAATTGCCATTGGCACAAACCAAGAAAGGCTAAACATGCAAAAAACACCTATCAAACGAGGCAAAATGACAAAGCCAGTGATTGCAGAAACTGTCATAAACATCTAAAAAATTAACAAGAATCAGAAAAATGCAAAACCTACCAAATAAAAGGCCAAACAGAAAAGAAAATGCGAAAAAATAAAACGCAGATTTCCATTTTAACCAAAAAGCAAAATGTACCTAGCACTAGGAGCTCGCCTAGGCACTTCAGGTTCGAACTCCACAGGTAAACCCAAGAAGCCATTGAACCTATCGAAGGTGACATGAGCCACATGCCGCACATTAGTTGGCCAACCGATTTCCATGGCACAAAGCTCCCTCCTATCAGTCTTGCAAGCCACCCAAGACTTCCTGAGAAGCGCAAAAAGCAAAGCCAACAAAGAAAGTTGATCTCTTTGGTGTCTCTCTCTTTCTTTCTCCAAATCCTCTTGTGGGTCACACTCAGTCACCGGAAAATCACTTTCTTCCTCACCGCCACCACCACCATCACCCGGTGAATGTGCGCAGGATAAGGAAGATGGAGGTGCGCAAGATAAGGGAGATGGTGAAGGAGAAGAAGTAGAAGAAGGAGTGGTGGTTGGGGAAGAAGGGAAATGAGAAGGAGAGTGGAGGACCTCGGTCATGGCTGGCAATGAAAAAGAGTGTTTTTTGCTTGAAAATATTAATTACAAAAAGAAAAAAAGAAAAGTTTAAAGAAAGATTCTTGCTTTGTTAATGGGTTTTTTCCATTAGTAAACAAGATGACGAAATCAGATTGTAGTAGTTGTTGATGGTGTTGCTGTTGTTGTTGATGATTTGTGAAGTTTTCCCACAGAGAGAGAGAGAGATAGAGAGAAAGCTGAGAGGTGGAGTTGGATTGAAGGAATGGTCTTCTAGTGGGACAAGAAAATCATTAACTCATCTCTGAATCTTTCTCGTATTTTCTTCTCTTTAAGCGTTGAAACAAGCAAACAAGAGAGAGACGCAAGAGGATTTGGTGGGAAATAGAAGAAACAAAAAGGAAAGGAGCGTATTATATTTACCAAGTAATCAGCGGATTATTATTCTATTTGTGAGTTTAAGGATATGGAACCAACCAGCTTCACTCCAGCTACAAGCAGTTAACTTTGTTTGTGGTTGGTGCAGAGGACATTCCTGCAAAGATTGGGTCTTTCACATTAACCAGAGGTAAGGAAGAGTGAGTGATGAAAGAGACCTTCTTTCGGTTTGAACCAGCTTTTACATAGGCCTTTCCAATGGAGAGACCGCTTTTTTGTTTTGATAAAAAATATGTAATGATAGCTCTTTTGCAGAAAACTGTAATAAAAGGACACTAGAGTCTCAAGAGAGGGATATGAGGCAAAGTTGCTGGGGACCCCCTTGCTTTGTTGCAGTGAAAATTGAAAGTGAAAATGCAAGAATTAGTAATCACAAGACATAGTTCTACTTGAACTGTAGATCTGGTGAAATTGTAATCTTGCCTTATCCGGGTTTTTGTCGTTTCCACAAAAATCTGAGATAGTAGTATAGGACTGGGTAATATATATATTTAGGCTTCTGTGTATAGCCGACTCAGATGCCTACAGTATCCAAACCTTCTTCATATGTTATTATTTCATTATTTTAACGAAGGTTTAAGGGGTACTTGGTTCAAACGAGTTAATGGAACGAGAACGAGAATGAGAATGAGAATGAGAATGAGAATGAGAATGAATAGGGATAGATATAATTATTATAATTATAATAGTTGATTAAGATGAAGGAATTATTATCG
>JANIPM010000232.1:6902728-6914186 GCA_027478405.1 Erythroxylum cassinoides
AATCGTTTCTCATGACTTTTTTACTATGACGAATCGGGAGTGGATCACTACAAATCTCCAAAATTGACAACGAGTACTTAGGCAAGACTGGTCGATTATATTTGGCACTACTTGTTGGTTCCTATTGAAATGGAGGAATTTGTCCCTCTTGGATGAACACTTTAGTTGGCCGTACTCACCAACTTCTCTCATTTTGTCTTATGTAGATTAGATCCACCAATCCACCATGTGGCAAAGCCGAACTGATATCGAACATCGCCCTCGATAGGAGCAACTCTCGGATGGAGCAAACTTCCTACTGGATGGGTTAAATTAAACACAGATGAAGCATGCAAACGTTCCTCGTCTTCAGCCATAGCAAGTGGATTGCTACGAGACAATGCAAGCAAGTGACTTGGCGGCTTCACTCAAAATCTTAGATGATGCTCCTCGGTGTCTGCAAAACTTTGGAGTGTTTTTACCGGGCTTACACTCGCGTGGAATCTGGGCTATCGTCGGATTGAGCTTGAAATGGATTCTATCGCGGTGATAAATATCCTATCTTCCTCTGACAACCGTTCACGGGCTCTCAATCCCATTGTAATAGGCATTAACAAACTGTTTACTCGAAACTAAACTATTATATCTATATATCTATCGAGAGAGCAACAGATGCACCGACTGGCTTGCTAACTATGCGGTTCGTTTTGATGTAGGCATCATTAACTTAGATACTACACCCATTGGGTGCCACTCAATTCTTCTAGAGGATATGTCAGGAATATGTTTCCCTAAACTCATTATGTAATCTGTTTCGCTTTCTTTCCATTAAAAAAAAAAGAAAATGAAGAAGTAGGAGTCACAATAATCAATACTCTTGTAGTTGCTATCATTACTACAATGGAACTTCTCCTCGCATTACTTACAACAAGCTTGAATTAACACACCTGAGTATAAACATTCCTCACAAAACAACAGATATGCAAAATCTAAGAAGGTACAAAAATACACAGTTTTACTCTTAATTAATAGAGAAGCCGACATTCCTCACGACTCAAATGTATATTTTTACTTAAAAAAACAAGGAATGAAAAAATCAACCAAGACCATGATGAGATTCCTAAAATGAATTACAACAAAAATGAATTTCATATCAATCATATGTCACGAGAAACGGGATAACTGTTGACATGAATTCATCATAACCAAATGTTGCTGTGCCAGTATAACGTGAATCCTTCTCCTTAAACTTTTCGGTTAATCCCTGAAATAAGAGTAGTTCAAAAGCCAGATAAGAACCCATATCCTGAAGGACTACAATCTAAATTTAGAACATCTATCAAAATTAAACTTAAATTCATCAGGAGGCAAGAAATGCATTGAAAGCTAACTCAGAAATATAAGACGCTTATGCTTCAAATTCTAAATAAATCATCAAACAAAATAAATGGAAAGAAAAAAGCAAGAAGTCATCCTGAAATTTGATGTCTCACCTTCAAAATCATCCCTAATCTGCAAAATCCATGAAAAAACAGAAACAAAACAAAAGAACATCAGATCTCAACTCTGTTAAAACTTGTACAGGCAGGAATTTCTTTAGAAGAGATACTTACTCAACGAAACTGTCAAAATCGAGTTCAATTTTTCTCCCAGACCCATCATCATACTTGGATATCAGAACCTTAAAAACAGCAGGTGGAACTGCATATCCAAGACCGTAAAGAGCATCCCTTAGTTCAAATAAATCAATTTTCCCACTCCTATCTCTATCATATCTCTCAAATACGCCCTGCAAGTAGAATTTAGAAAACATCAATTTGATGACTAACACAGCACAACGACGTATCATATAAGAACAAGGTCTTTTGGAAGCTTTAACAATGCCAATATTCAGATTGCAACAAAAAGACAGTGAGAGTTCTTCAAACAGACTATTATAGTTTTTATGTTAGACCTTAACATGCAAAATAATCAATCCACTTATATTTTTTTGTTTCAGGTTTTAGATGAAAAAGCAATCAAGAGCTTAAAGTGGCTTAAAACACAATAAAGATGCTGATCAACCAACGGAAATTTGTGCAATTGGATTGGATGTTCATCTCCAGAAATAAAAAGACTGCAGTTCTAAATTTTACAAGCCACTCATGCTATGTACAGCAAGAATGGTACAAAGGTATATTGTAACAAGTTAGCTACATCATAAGTAAAAGTTTATATCCCTAGAATACTTGCTAAAATAAAGCAACATCTAGCATTTCTGCATCTCTAAAGTGAGTAAAATTCTATTACTTAAACTCTTGCTATTTTTCGTCTATTATTAACTTATCCTTTGGCAAGCTTAACTAACAGAAGTTCAAAGCATGGTTATTTCCACATAATGGGAACTGGAAATATGCTAAAGGGAAAGGAGATGAGTGTACTCACACGCCATTGACCAAGATAACTCCATAAAGCAGCAAATTCTTTGGGCCCTGCGTTAACAGCAAATACATTGGTAACAGCAATAAAGTAACAAAAAGGAAAAAGGAATCAGAAAAAAGTGTAAAGCCGCCGTCCAGGTTCAAACTTGAACTTGTCAAAGAGATGAAAATAAGAAGCTCAAATTCATTCATTGGCATGTGCAACTGATACAAAGCACCTTGCAATTCAAAGATGTAGACTCAAGTTGTGAGATTATGTCTGTCCTCCCACGAATTCAAAGTTCAAACAACGACTTATGAATCATCAACAGAATCCTCAAAACATATGAAAAAACATAAACAAGTTTCTTTTCGAAACTTATCGATCTAGTCCATGTCTTGTTAAACAATCAGAATCACGAATTCAACTAGAAAATTCACTCGGTGCATAAAACTCAGCAACATTTCACAAGAAACCATGTAACACATGTAAATAAATTCTAAATTGAGCTCGCACGAGCTGAAGCCGAAGAAGCAATTCAAGACTTAAATATTTTTATTTCACAAGAGATAACGCAATCAAAACTTCAAAAAGCAAGCTTCAAATCCTTGTCTAATCATAACCTTTGCAATGGGAAAAGTAACGAGGAGACCGTTCAAACTCACCAATTCGTAAAGAATCGTGCGGATTCTTAAAGAGAAACATCAGTAACCTAATAGTCCTTGTATTGAACTTCTGATACCCAGACGAGAGAGCCTGCTGCAACTCATTCTCGTCAATAAAACCGCTCCTGTCCCTATCAACCATCTGAAAGCTCCTAATCACTTCGGAGTTTGTCCCTGGTGGAAAACCAGAGTACCCATATGAAGAACTGCTCTGCCCATAACCATAAGCCGCCAAATGAGGCGGTTGCTGGTGCCCATGGTTACTTGGCCGAGAAGAATTATATGTGTGCTGCGCCTCATAGGACTCGGTGAACGGTGGTGCAGAAGGTGCATAGGATTGATGAGACGAGTATGGTCTCGTATAGGAGGAAGACATGGATAATCAAGCTTGAAAAGAATAACAAAACTTTTCTCTAGTTGAATGTGAGTTGCTACGTCTGGGAACCTCAACAACAGAGTTTATCTAAGCAGCAAAACTTTCGAGATACGAACTGGGAAATTGGAAAGATTGTTTCTTTTGTCCGGTTTTTTGAGGAATGGAGACCCGGGATGAAGAGAACAGCTTAATGGAGACCCGGGATTATGGTATATGAAGAAGAAGATTGCGTGGGTGGTTTGGGGGCCGTCTGGAAGTATCGTGTGATAGTTCACGTTGAAAAGGTCCAACAATATTGTCACCTTTCTTTCGCTTTACGCTAATGTAACCGTTGTTACTTACGTTGGAGAACAACATTCATTTGTGTAATGCTGGAGATCAAGCAATAGTGTTCATTGACGTATCTTCAAGCTTGGCTGCTTTGTCTTGCAGTGAAGGTAGTCAATACACGCTCAACTTTTTTATTTGCGAGCATGGCTATTAATACATATTAGGCTTCACAATGGGCTCAGGCCCAGACCTTATTAAACTTAGTCACATAGACACCACAAATGATAAATAATTAAAAGTGAAACCAAGTAATTATTTAAATCCAAATTTTAGACTATGTTCAGTTAAACGTAAGATTTTTAATGAAATTGAATGATTTTTAATTCAATTGATATAATATTATAAAGTTATTATTTGAGAGAAATAGAAGAGTTTATGATATAATATAGTAAAATGTTATTTGGTTTATAACGTAATACATAAAAAAGTTATTTATCATTTTACATTCTATTATAAACGTTTCAAATTAAAGATTTCTTATTTTTATTGTTTAGGATGAAATAAAATATAATATAAAACTCTCTTCTTCTATCCCACTTAATTTAATTTAATTATAAATCATCATCTCAAACATAAAAGAATATTTTATTTTATTTATCCGACCAAACATAACTCAAAGAAACATAACTCAAAAATAAAGTAATTATTTAAATAATTTTCAGGTCCAAGAGATAAACCCACCGAAACAGAATTTGAGCTTTGAGTTTGAACCGGGCCGGACTGAATTCAGGCTTAATTGCTACCCCATCGTTCAATAATGGCGGGAAACTCTAGTCACTAGACAGTGGTGGTGTGCTTTGAAGAGTTGAAGAGGGGGAGAGAGAGACGGGGCTTTAAGGTAGGTTGTTGCGTCGGGATGACGGAAAGAGAGAAAGTGGTGGCGGAGGCGGAGGAGCTTCCCAAGGCGATTGTACGGCGGGTGGTGAAAGACTCCCTGTCCCAGTTCTCCGGCGACGCGGACATCCACGTCCACAAAGACGCACTTCTGGCTTTCTCCGAATCCGCTCGTATCTTCATCCACTACCTTTCCGCCACGTAATCATTCTCTTTAATTTCTCTGATTTAGGGTTTCTCTGAGTTGATTTCTGATTTGGATTTATGATTTAGGGCTAATGATATATGCAAGGAATCGAAGAGGCAAACCATCAACGCTGATGACGTCGTAAAAGCTATTGAGGAAATCGAATTTCCCGAGTTTATTGCCCCTCTCAAGGCTTCTCTTTCTGGTCTCTCTCTATTTCCTCCATCATCTTGACCCTGTTGTATTTACACCCTGTAACATCTCTTAAGCTATGCATAGAAGTATTTGAGTCCAACATTTTTCGGAATGTTCAATCAGCCTTATTTGAACAAATCAATTTATGTTCTTTAGGTAAAGTCAATCATTTTTATCCTTTTGTGGAACTTGAGGTTGATTACCGTCTTATAGTGTTCTTAAATGTTATTGTATGACCGTGGAAATTCAGTCTTCAATGCTTAAGAACATAAGAAAATAATAGTATATTGGCTCACCACTTCTGTGAAGTTTGACAAGATATTCTTGTTAATATGTTTCTTACTGTGATCGAATCTTGCCTTGTGATGACAATAACACCTCCTAGCAACAGTTGCTTTTCATAGCCAAATGGGTCCATGCTTACTGAATCTCATCCTACTGGGATTATGTTGGCAAATTACACTGTTTACAAAGTATTTTAATTATTTCTTGGCCTTTTTTCCCAGTGTTTGTTGTTTGAGGAGGCGAGGGGTGGTGGTTTTACAGGTTTCAGGCAAGAGAATGGATACTTATCGGAATTGTCATAGGATCTTATTGGATTGACTTGTTATCTGGTGACAACAGTTGTGATTCAGAAATAAGATGAAAGCTTAATTAGGAGTGGATCTCCTAATGCTGGTGCATTTTTTTGACAATTATGAAATGCACCTAATAAGTTGCGATCCTGCAGTTTACTTGCAACTTTTAGCTGAAGTATTCTATAAGAAGAACTGACAAGCTTTTGGTTTCATTCTAGAGTTCCGGCGGAAGAATGCTGGGAAAAAGGCTGGCGCATCAGAGACTACTGAAGTCAAAAAGAAGAAGAAAATAGAAGAGGAGCCATCAAGTAAAGGTGTAAGTAAGAAGCTGAAAAGTAGAGGGAATGCCAATGGAAAAGATGCCTGATGTAAAGACTAAGAACTGTTGTGAACTAGCATAGCATTGAAGACAAATCTGGGGGATAATTCCTTATCTTATCTTAGTAGCCTGAAGGCTGAATCTTAGTTGCTTCAAAATGGTTATTGGATACGGCAGGGCCGATCATGTTGTACCGCTATTCAGAGAATTGAGTTAAGTCTTTCGAAAGCTTGTTTTACATTACTTGGTTTGCAACTTTTTATTAAAAATTCACATATTTGGAAGGCAAGTATGATCTCCTGCTTTAACTTCATTGCTGAAGGATGAAATATTAGACCCCTGCAATATTTATCTGTTCAAATTTGCCTTTAAATCATTTTATTTTTATTAAATGAAAGCTATGAATCAAATTAGCGTTTCTAAAAGTGGTAAAGATTTTTATTCAATTATTCTTTCTAATGTGTCTTTTTGGTGACATGGTAAATTTTTTCATATTGATCCATACCAGGCACCCCCTTTATGTTCCCTTTCGACTCCATCAATCAACTCTACTAGCTCCAAGCTGAAGGTAAACTATAGCACGCCATAATCAACAATAATGACAAACTATAATAGATTTTCTCTAACTTAAATATGAATTATCTTTTTTCTCAAAAGATCATTGCATTAAATATTCTTTTAAATACTTTATTAAGTTATTTTATTTTATGTAGATATTTCATATTTTAATCACCAAAATTGTTTTAAAAAATAATTTATAGGGAATAACTTAATAATATCCACTTAATATATATGAAAATTATAACAACAACTATTGAAAGTTTTGCTGATCACGGGGTTGGAGAGTTTAGAATTACGTAGGCTTATTTCTAACTGAGAGAGAGTTTGTTTAATAACTAAATAATATCCACTAAAAATATATGAAATGACATAAAATAAAAATATGTAACAATATGTTTAAAATTAGAATATTTATCATTTATTATTTAGACACAAAACTTAATTTTTTAAACAAACATATAAAATATTATAAATGAATATCACAGTAATAATATAATTTATCAAATAATTTCTGTAGAAAAAGTTATTTGTAAATTAATTTTATTTATTAAATATGTAATATTATATTTATTTGTAAAGGAATATCTTTTTATTTAGTGTGATTTACTGAATATGTAAATGTATATTCTTTGATAAGTTATTTATAAATGAATATTTACTTGATTATTATGGTATTTTAAAACTATGTTTGTGCATTCATTAAAAAAAAGTTGCCTATAATACTATTTTATTAAGTATGATTATGATATATTTATTTCACTTATTACAAAATTATCTTTTATGCATATTAATTCATTTGAAAATTTCAATCTTTTAATTCCGCTGCTTAAAGGACTTGCAAAACAACTTCTTTTCCTTTCCAACTTCCAATGTTTTTATTTCTTATTTTTGAATGAAAGATCATATCTTATATATGAAATTTCAAAACAACTCTTTGGTAGTTAGAAGAAAAATAACTAACTTATCCATGTAACTAACTTATCTATGCCTGTTTTGGTGTCTATCATCTCCCTCTCATACATGATGAATTTATTTGATTGGAATTATGCAATATTTATACTTAATATATGACATTTCAACTAAAAAATAAGTCCTTTATTATTTAGTATGCTATATGCTAAGTCATATCCTACATCTTTATTCTTTTTTAATCTCATTCATTTTTCCATATTGTAATTTGTGTTCAATTCTTTCACTATGAAATGTGGCAACCTTTGAATACATTTTTTAAGTGAGTCACCAATAAAAAACTACCTGCTATTATTAATTTAATTTAATTTGTTTTCATAGAATTGTCTCATAAAATTGCATAACACATGATCTTCTGATAATATTCTAAAGTATCAAATCCTAAATTAAATTCTTAAGAATTAGACAAAAATTATAAGGGCATTTTACAAGGCTTATTTAATCTATGGAATCTATGGAGCCTCATATAATGTAACTTAAACTCTTATAACTTGTTTTGATCTCTTTTCATGGCCATTTTTCACGTATAGTAAGAATAATGTGTCATGGTACTATTATCTTCTTCTCATTTAGAGTGGATGTATTTTATTTATAAAATACCATACAATTGTTGGTTCAAATAAACTTAATATGTAACATGAGTTCACTAGTTTACTCCACAATTCATTTTTTTTTCATAACGCTCATCTAGTAACTTAAGATAGATATAATGATCATTTAATCAGTTTAAATCAATTTCCTTTTAATTATTTACCTAAGGTAACATTTATGGTTTAAGGTTTTTGCTCTTGGTTATCACCTAGTTAACAAACTTTAAACTTGCATCATCTCGAGTTTTTATAAATAATAAAAATGATTGCTCACGGGGGAGGATCAATCTTTTATCAGCATACTATTTGCTTCATATACAAAATATTTTAGATAAATGAAACATACTTCATAATCAAGTGTTACATAATGCTTACTATATAATAAACAATGCCAACACATATAAGGCATTTGTATATAACAATACAATGAATGAACATACATGTATAAATGTATATGAATTATACTTTAATATCTACGTAGGGACTTCACATGCCTAATATATGTACATCAAAAAACTAGTTTTGTTATTGGTTATGCCAACATATCTTATGAAGATATACATTTAATGATCACTTCATCTCCAGTAACTATATCTTTCACGTAATTATACATGACATTTTATATGCTTGATTTTACAACAAAATTTGGGATCTTTAAGATAAGGGATTGATGTTTAACTATCACAGTTAATTATCACTAGATCAGTTTTGCTTCTTTAGTGACTTCCAAATTAAATAAAAATAATCTAAATCAAATAGCTTTTTACAACTAAAAATGTTATAAATTCAACTTCTATTATGAATAACACAATAGGTTATTGTTTCTTACTTTTTAATGATATTACATCATTTTTTAGCGAAAAAAAATCCGAGGGTAAATTTTCTCTAATCTAAACCCCTCTCCTATTTACGTACATATAATTGTTTACAAATAGGTTATTATCTTGATAATACAATGCACAATCGACATTACTTTTAGATACTTTAATATTCTCTTTGCTACTTTTTAATGTGCTTATTGTAGATTTGACTAATATTTGTTCAAAATTTTGACAACATAATTATTTGACTTATACATATTATTGCATACACGAAGCTTCCAAATGAACTAAAATAGGAAACTTTCTTAATTTTTCCTTTTTTTGTGGGCTTGTAGGGTAAAAAAATTTGTTAAGACCTTTGCCTTTAGTAATAAGGTTATTGGTTAATTTGTAATCTTAAATATAGAATGATTCAATAATTTTTTAACTGCGTATGACTTGAGAAAGTGACAATAATTTCTTTGAATGATCTTTTGAAATCTTAACTCCAAAAATATACATAATTTCACCTATGTTTTTTATCTCAAATTTGGAAGACAACTAACCTTTGATTTGTTTAACAAACTCATAGTCATTATAAGCAATCAAAATATCATCCACATATAAAGATGAAATAGCAAATTTATCTATAGATCTCTTAATGTATACACAATGGTTTTCATCAATCATATGGAAACCATGAGAAATAATTACTTTAAGAAAAATGTATGGACCACTATCTTGAAGACTATTTAGGCTATAAATTAATTTTAATAACTGACTCCCTTTAAGTTGTTGGTTTGTCTCAATGAAATCTACATGTTGTTTCATATAGATTATTCTTCTAATCATCCATTTAGAAAAACAATATTTATATTTATTTGATATAATTCAAGATTCACATTGGCTACTATAACTATGATTAGACGGATCAAACCAATTCTCATTACTAGGGAAAATTTCTATTGATAATCAATTATCTCATGTTGTTTATATCCTTTAGCCATGAGGCACACTTGATATCCTTTAATACTTCCATTGAACTTTTATTTCATTTTGATAATATATTTGTTCTCGATAGTTTTTTGCCCATTAGAGAGATTAACTAAGTCCTATACTTGATTTAAACTTAAAGAAATAATTCCCCTTCATTGCTTTCATCTATTTTTCTTAGTAGGATTAGTAAAAGTATCATATACATCATTTGGCTCATTATCTTCTTGCGAGATAATCATGTGATTTCTCCTTCAATTTCAAAATGAATAATGGGAATTTATTCTATGTTAACTTCGATGTAGATGAGGTTCATGAGAAACATATTTGTGAATGTCTTGATTACTCCCACTCGAGTCAGATACAGTAGGTAAATTACCATGGGTTAGAACCTGAATTGATCTTGATTCAATGCTTTAAGTTTTATATTACTCCCACTCAGATGAAGTCCCTCTTCCTAATTACGTATAACATAATCATTATAATCAAGAGTCTCATATAAAAGTACTTTTTTTTCATATTTCACCTTAATTTGGAGAGTCATTTATTAAAAATATGGCATCTTGTGGTTCAAATTCAATTACTTCTTAATTACCACATTCACCTATGAACACATCTTTTTGAGTGTCCAAAATATCTAATGTAGATTCTTTCTTCCTTCTTAGGTCATAAATGTAAGTTATACACCCCTATGGCTTAATACTTGTCAACTAAGTTTTCTCCCTGTTCATAACTCATATAAAGTATTAATGACCGATTTTATGGGTAGTTGATTAAAACATAAGTGACTGTGAGCAATGAATCACCTAATAGGTGAGTGGTAAATTTTCTCCTGCTAACATAGACCTAAAAATTTCTAGCATTCTATTTTATCTTCCATAACGTCATTTTGTTGTGAGATTCAAAGAATAATATACTATCTTTTTTATACCTTTTCTATCGTATACAATTTTGAACTTATTATATAAGTATTCTTGTTTTTAATCAATTCTTAGTACTTTTATTTTTGTGTCTCATTGATTCTCTACCAAATTTTTATACTTTATGAAACAATTTAATTATTCCAATTTGTGAGAAATCAATTAAACATAACTATTGCAAGTAATCTATAAAAATGATGAAATACAAAATCTCATGTCTTTACATTTATTGGACTACAAATGTCAAATGAATAACCGCATTAATATGAAGCAAGTGTTCCCTTTCCAAATGACTTTTTGGTTATTTTACCAGTTAGATAATTTTCACAAATATATATATTTTTCTTTATTTAAATTATTAGAGGGACCACTTTAGTTAATAAACTTATTTAATTTTGACGAATATGACTAACCTATCATACCACTAAATTGTATTATCATTGGAATTATTAGATAATGTAAATCAAAATAACTTATATTACTATTTGAATAAATAACATCCAGAATAATAAAACTATCCAACATAAATATTGAACATAATAAATCATTCCAAGATATAAATCAATTTAACCATTATGGAAGTTTACGTCACATCCAAGTTTAATCAACACTAATGAAGAAATTGTTATAAAAGATAGAAATAATATGGTGTACCACTAATTGTAGATGCACCATTTAATAGTTAGTACATATGGATTGGTTTGGTTTTACCTAACACAAGAATGAAGTAGGTGGTTATTGGTTTGGTTTTACCTAACACAA
>JANIPM010000232.1:6914286-6928442 GCA_027478405.1 Erythroxylum cassinoides
GGTCTTGGTTTCCTCTATCAAACAAAATTCTACTATTATTTCTTGTTGAGCAGAATAGATCCAAAAGATAAACGACAGTTCATACCATTATGACACATGCCTAACTTCCATTTTCTAATCTCATATGAAATACTTCTTTAATGATTGTTTATTAGTAAGGTATTTATAGATAAAAAGATAATAAGTATATTCTCTATTACTTTAATCTCTTAATTATATGCTCATCATGAAATTATAAATGCATAACTGTATATTTATTAAAATTTTGAGCCATTGGACTCCAATTCCGAGAAAATTTGGAACAATTACTTTCTAAAAACAAAAGAAATAAGTATTTCTTATAATTTATAATTTATAATTTTTAAAATTCTAAAAAAAGTCTATTTTTAGGTTTTTTGAATTTCAGTTAAAAATAATAATATCAGACATGAATTAGTTAAATATTATTTACATGACAATTCAACTCAACTTTTAAATCAAATTTAAATTAATTAAATTTGTTCAATCTAATAGTTTATTATAAATATCTTAAATTACTAATTTAAATCTTAATTAGTTAATATCAAGTTTAAGAGTTGATTAGCTTATATTTAATATTCGTATTGCATATATTTTGTCGTTATTTTTTAGTTGAAATTTAAAAACATTAGTATTTATGAAAAATTTAAAATTAGAAAAAAAATCGAATAATTTAGAGATCGAATATTTTTTAATTTCTTAAATCATATTCTTAAATCATATGAAATATCTATATCTTTTACACTTTTTTATTGAAAATTAGAAAAAAAATCGAATATTTAGAGATCGAATATTTTTTTAATTTCTCAAAACATATTCTTAAATCATATGAAATATCTATATCTTTTACACTTTTTTTAATCCCATGTAAAAAGTGAAAAGCCCCCCGTAAAAGTCAGCAGACCTACTCCTCGTATCTTATGACCCAAATTATAATTTTCATTCTTTAGATTGTCACTTCCATGATGTTGTCTACTTCAACAATATAACAATTGGATTCGCCTCATATTATTCTCATCATAAATTCTTTGTTGATACAATGAAGAATTTGGACAAGTTATCCTACAATGGCGTAAATCTATAATTGGTATGACTACTTTAAGGAAATTGTGAGTGAACAATGGAGTTGACAATAATTTCTTTCTGTACATAATTCAAACAACGAACTGTAATTATTCATAAATATCTTTATTGAAAGTAAAATCCGAAGATAGTTCATTATTAAAGCAAAATATAAGGACAAAAACCATTAAACTTATTGGTAGGCGTCAATAGCCAGAAGCCTTAGTCATTAACAATGGCACTTTCGCTAAATGCCTCTTAAATAAAAATTTTATGAGCCTATCATGCACAAGCCTTCACTCCTTTTTCAATCTAAATGCTACAAAAAACAAAACAAAGTTCGCAAAATTTGGGCTCTTTTTTCTACTAGTAAAACTTTTTATTTTCATTCTGAAAGCAGTGAGATTCAAAATGGAGTGAAGGCAGGCACCTGATGTCCCAACTACTCGCAAATCCAAGGTTCGATAACTTCAGAAAGAAGAGCTGAAAGCCCTCCTTAGTCTGTTCGATGTCTCTCTAGTCTTCTCAGCTTTTGTCTTTTCCTTATCTTCCTTTATCATCTCTACCTATGCATATAAGTTAACAAAAGAATCATCACGTATCTGTAATCATATAAACAAAAGAATCACCATGAATCAATTACATGTATAGCAATTTATTATCTTCTGAAATCTATTAAGACAAGTAAATTGCATTATATAAATCAATACAAGTTAAAATTTGGGAAATATTAGTTAGCCCTTTTGTTTTATTGTGGAGTACCTGAAACTTGATTTTTCTTTCCAGGAGTTCATTATCTCTTTTTAACTGTTCCACTTTCGATTCAAGATTGTTGATATGCTCCTGCAAAATCAAACAATTATTCTCAAACAAAGTTTCAATGTCCTTATTAAACTTGGCATCATAAAGATAAAGATGACATATTTATGGGCCTCATTACCACAGTAATTTGTGTACATCTCATCACACTTTGACTCACTTGCCAAACATGAGGATGTAATTACAGTTTATAGCTAATAAATATTTGTATTTGTTACTTACGTTTGTTTTGGCTCGAGATCTTGCAGCTGAAACTCTATTCTTTATTTTTTTTTCTTCTGCTCTCCTAGCTGTCTCTTCAGGAGTTTCATTGCATCTTTTTCTTCTTCCACGATTAGACCTTTGTTGCAGTAATCCCAAGTCTTGCATATTATTTTCCAATTGTGTGAACACTTCCATTTGAGAATGATTATCCCTTGATGCATTTGCAATGTATTCAACGGCAGAACTGTTCATTTTTGCAGGTTGTTCTTGTGATTTATTTACCTCTACCTCCTCTTTGGGACTACTACTGTTTAGATCATTTAGCTTTGAAACTAAAATGCCAAAATCACTACTTGAAGTTGTTTCTAACAAGTAATCTATCCAGTCTGTCGAATTATCACCCATAGGGTAACTTATACGTACCTGCACATAGCAGAAAAAATAGATAACAACATTTGCACTTTAAACTGCCACTGATGATTCATTAATCAAAGTTTTATTTTTCATTTTTTCTTTGTTATGTTCAATAACATATATTTGCATCCCTTACCTCATGCACCTATTATGATTCGGATTCTGATGGAGAGGTTTTTCTACTCTCAGCCACTATATTCGTCATTTATTGTACCAAAACATTATCTAAATCAAAATCTTAGAATGAATAAGTGGCATTTATGAAAAACAACTTTCCCAACATAAAACTCCAAACATTATAGTCCTCTTTCCTCATAGTAAAAAAAAAAAAAAAGGAAAAACAAATTATTGAGTCCCCTTGAGACGTATTTCAAAGTATTGTGATTCACAAGGTAAATTAATTCGTGAATATAACATTAACATTAGATGTATAACTAATCCTCATCAAAGAGAGACACTGAAAATAACACTCTGGGAACATTATATTACTAAACAAGATATGCAGTCTTGAGCATGCAACATCATTGCTTGAACATAGTCTAGAATTCCACAGCAAAGGAAACAACAGAAAAGTTATGACCAGAAAAGTAGATGTAATAGCTTAAAGGATAAAATAACTACCTTTGTATGATTTAGATGTTTACGCGCCCCCACGTGTAAACAAAGTTTCTAGATCAAAATTTGACAATAGTGTTCAAATTAAAAAGAAAAGGCAACTGTCAAATTGAAGAAGAAGACTGTCAAACTGAAAAGGAGAATTTTGTCCGTATCGTCTTAATAGAAGGTTCTCCTAATTAATAAAAAATCGGATTTCATTGAAATGGGGAAATATTCAAACCTGTGAGGAAATGAAAACATCTAGATGCATGTTTGTAATTTAAAAGTGAAAAGCACATACCATAGTGTAGGAACTAAAGGCCAATCATGAAATAAAAAAGTTAGAAATAATGGTTTCATGCATACAGCCTCAAGCATAACACCATGTAATTCAAATATTTTCAGAAAGCTTATGTTCTTTCAAAAGTGAAATATAATTTCATCTCGTTCACTAACAACAAATTCCAAGTTTTAAATTTACCACTGAGCAGTAGAATCTCTTGGAGCAAAGTTCAAGATAGATCAGTTACCAGTTCATCATGAAGAAATCATCCAGTAATGAGAGAGAAAAGAGCAAAAGGATTCACCATTTTTGCTTTCAGATTGAGTGAAATGCTTTAATTTGAAGAGAAAAGACAGGGGCAAGGAATAAACTTCACAGCTATATCATATATTTAAGCAGTAAGAATTATCAGTCTTTTCACAACACCAATGTTCGATCGACACGTACAATGAGATTAGGGAAAATTTTGAATACATGGCTATGTCCAGGCAAGTTTTAAAGTAGTTTTTAGATAATTTTGTACTGTCATTTAATGATGTTTTATTTACAAAGTAATTTTGTATTGCTCTCTGCTAGTTTACAAATTGGTTTGTCTTTTAGTTTTCATATTTAGGCTGCACTTATTGTTGCTTAGCTGTGTATAGCCAGTCAAATTATTAAAGTTTGTGTCACAATCAATTGCCTTAACTAATGCAAGACAAAACAGGAAGGCTGCTTATTTGTTATCTATGGATATTTCAAACATGGTCAAAACATAACTTCATTTGAACTTACGACTTTTGACTAAATCTTTACCAAATTGACAAATATTACTATAGTGAACTTACCATATATTACTAACTAATCAAAGCACAATATCTCAATCACACACGCCCAGGCAGACATACACATATATAGTGTGTACATGAGTATACATATAATACAATTTACGTAACAACCATTGAATTATATTTTGAGGATGGCTTATGTTTAGTTTCTCCAACTACAGAAAGCTTGAATTGAATACTATATTTAAAATATCATTGTTTCACTAAAATGAAACATGTTAGTAAATAATAGCTAGTAAAAAGAAAAGTCTAAATAGCATTCCACTTTCTTATCTACATTTTGCAACTTACAAATCTCAAATTCATATCACATTTAACATGCTCTAAATCTTTAGCTGTATGTGATTTGTGCTCTTAAATGAAAACTGCATAAGCAGTAATATATGTGTGCGTGCATGCCTATGTGACTATTTAAACAAATTTTATTACGGTGCATTATCAACGCAATCTATAAAAAAATCTATAAAGACCAAAATTGTAAGAATCTGACAGGAGCATTAGGATCAAAGGTTGAATGATTCAACTGGTTCAACCAAATTTAACCAATAATACTAAAATAATTATAAAAATTATAAGTCCATATTCAAACTTAAAAAGGTTTAGTTTGTAACAGCCATAAGACAATATCCATACCACAACTATAAACTAAAATTTAGTCATAACAAGTTTAACACTATCATCATCTCATAAATAGAAACATTTAGATAAATAATTTCAACGGAAAACAGGTTTTGCTTTTCTTTTGGGAAAAAAAATCATAAATTATTTGAATAAAAAATATGTTACATTTTTGTTTAAAAGAAAAAAAGAATCATATGAAATTAAGTTATTATTCACTAGTTCACTCAATTGTAATGCCACACCCCCCATTCACGCCTCTCAAATACTTGCACTTGTATTTGATACTCTTTTATTATAATATGTCTAAGAAGTGTTTGTGTAATTAATACTAAGTTGAAAAGCAAATCAAAAGCAAAACCACATACTCTTCAACAAAAGACTCCAACAAACCATGGTGGCACCGGTGAGACAATTATCAGCCACGTGAAACAAAAACAATCAGTACCTCCAATCACTGCAGGTCATCGATAAATAACAGCAGTATTGTTCTGAGATTGGAAGTGAAGTAACTTAAAGACAGGTTGAAAGATAGAACAAAAGCTAAAGTCAGTAATTGAGTAACTATTCTAATTTTTTACTGAATCTACTCTTAATTTAGAATACATCAAATCTAAGTTCTTAATAGTTCCTAATCAAGTATAAGAACTATTTTTCAAAAGTGAGAAGACATATTCATCGGACAACTGCTTCTGAACATGGTGCTGTTATTGAGTATATGATACAGGAAATGAAAATGAATTGATGAGAAGCCAAGATGGAAGATGAAGAATCTGGTGAGTCGGGTTCTCACCACCAGCTAAGTGCTAAACCTTCAAGAGCAAGTACTTAGGCATCAAGAATGGATAGGATTTCATAATCACTTCGATCACGTAAACCAAAGACTTGAAAACACATTTACCTCTCTTACACTTAACCAAATCTTTTATATTTCTTAGCAAATTCCAACCAATATCATCAAACACTTATCACATTAAAGCCCAGATAATGCAACTGGGGAGGATGGAATCACCTCCACCATACAACCAAATCTGATCGAACCTAAAAACCATCCTCATCCATAATCCAATTCACTACGTCAAAACTTTGGAACAATTACCAAACTCAATTGCACACTAAAATTCAAGACACTAACCCTAATCAAAAGGGTGGGATAAATAAACTAATAATCCAATCACCTCAAATCATTTCCAAATACCATTACTAATCCAACAAAAGATTTTTCTATTGGAAGAAATATAACCATATCTTCTTCCACCTCAAACCCTAAGTTTTAATCTACGAATTTGACCTTAAACAAAAACCAATGAAATAATGCACTGGATTACTTTAAACCAACAATGACTCATACCTTTCCAAACTCAAACAATCACACAAAACGAGTTTACCTCACAAATCCTCCAATATCATTTCAAACCCTAGCATTTCCAAAATTCGTAAAATTAACAAATCAACACATTGAAAGCTAAAGTTCACGTCTAATAATTTCAAAGAACATAGAATTAGAGAAGAAGAAGCTTACATATAGCATAAGGGTTTCGCATTTCCATGTTAAGGAGTACAACGATGAGAAGTTCCTTCCCAGTGACAGAACTCATGACTATGCCGGCGAGCGGAATGACGACTGTAGTCGCAGCCGTGATCAGAGCTCTCGGTTTGCAGCCCTTGGACATGTCGGGTTTGCGAACGAACGGAAGCAAATGAAACATGGCCTGTCGGGTATGAGAAAAGAGTGCACCGTAGTTAAGCATGGTCGGCGGTGACAGGAATGACGGAAGGCCAGGGGTACTTCGGAGAAAAACGCACGCGAAATAGAGAACGACTGTCAAAACTTCCACGGTCCAAAGTAACTCCAAACCATCTTCCTTAATACGACGCAGCTCTGGAAGAAAAATGCATGGATTAATGGGCTGGGTTGGCTTTAAACCCAACAATTCATTCATTCTTATCTCACTCAATTAAAATTTTAAAATTATTACTTGTCATTATAAATAACATATAATAATCTCAATTATTATAACTTATAGAGAAATTCTAAGATATTTAATCATAACCATAATCATAATCATAATCATGAATATCATAGTAAAATTAGAAGTTTGAGATCTTAAAATATTATTATTATTTCTAAATTGCCATTCTAATTTATTATTATAAAAGAGATAGATTAAATTTACAAATAAACTTCATCCTAATGTAACTAAATATAAAGAGTTGGGGTTGATTTTTTTAAGTTAAAAATTGTATTAATGTATTAAAAAAGAGGTTCATACAAAATATTGCCTAGCATATAATAAACACTTATTATATTACGTTTTTATGCCCACGTTTAGTATGTTTTCTTGTAATTTAAGATTTTTACATTTTTTTGTATTTATTTAGCTTCTAATATTTTTTCAGGTCTAAACTGTCTTCATGAATTAAAAGAAGAAGATCAGGGTAAAATCAGGGAATAAAACGAAAATTAGAGGTATTTTGGATGTACACACCCATATGAATATCATACATAATTGTGTATGTGACTATAAGCTTGTAAAGCTTCGAAGATGTTGTTTTTGCCATTGTGAAGATCTATGCCCATGTGAGTAACATACACATTCATTTCCATGCCTGCTTAAGTTCCTAAACTCACAAATTAGGCAAATATTCTCAATATCAACATATTTATAGACTAAAGTAGCTGTGGTAGGCAAATATTAGAGTAAATTCTCCTAAGCAAACTACATGCCTTAGGGAGGACTTTTAGGTTCTATAACTTTCACCAAAAGCCAAAAGAATTACTTGCAAAAATATCATTACATACTTCAGCCATGTGACGATAAGTTGAAAGAACTGAATAAGCACCTAGATTATGATAGAATGTCCTCACATCAGGTCATGCCGAGTAAGATACTAAGAATAAAGTCTTTATCTCTATTGTTCAATGGAGTTGATATCAACTTTGCATTCTATGTTAAATGAACAAGCTAAAACATGTCCAACACTCTATAAACTCACAACTAGTATGAGGATCAAAGCTAGCAAATGTATTTGTTTTATCTAGCAGATGTGGATCTTTAAAAACAAAGATAGTCCCTCAATAATCAACCACTACTAGCCCTTCTCAAAGATGAAAAGGTTGTTGCCTCAGAATTCAACTTTAACTTCTTAACTGAAGACTTTCTCCATCGCACAATAGCATGACCTATAGGAGAATTAGAGGATACTATAATATTTCTTAACTGTGTTGTTTCTCGTTGTTGTAAAGTAGAAGTTGTCATTCTTATAACTGTATTCATAGTTTGAACATTACCATCTCAAATTGCTTGATTGTGAACAAACTACAGACTCTAACGTAATATTGGCTATCAAGAAACAATCTTCTCATTATATATAAACATTACCATTGGAACCAATCAAGTATAGCTAATACTCCATCTTTGAAATAACTCATACTTAACAAATTCGATTACTTTCTAACATACATGTAATTTTAAAAAATATGAATATTTAATTTATCAAAAACCCCATAAATTTGACAAACATTCTCAATATCAACATATTTATAGACTAGAACAACTTTTGTAGGGAAATAATTACAACACATTCTTTAAAGCAAACAATGTGCTTTAAGGGGACTTTTAGGTTTTATTACTTTCGCCAGAAGCCAGGAGAATTACTTATAAAAATATTCTTTGTCAAGTGATGATAGGTTAAATGGATTGAATAGACACCCCTCCTCTAATAAGTTCATGATAGCAAATCCTCACCTCTGGTCTTCCAAGTGAGATACTGATAGTTCTCTAACAAAGATTACCAATTATTTATTCTATTGTATTATCAAATCACCCAGCACAACCACTACTCTTAAGAGAATAACAGAGAATCCTTAGATACTAGACCAGAAAACTAGAAGAATATAACAGTAACAAAAATAGCAAGACATACTCTCAGCCTCTCGTGAAATGGACCATTGGAAACATACAACGCCTCCTCTCCTCCAGGTTAGCTTTCAAGAGGCTAAACACTCTCCCATAATCCCTCTTTTCACCTACCTCTTTTTCTTACTTCTTTTCACAGAAATACCCCACTCACTCCTGCAAAGTGGGCGCTACTGCTGCCACGTTAGTTAGGATTGTCTACTTTCTCCCCATGTAGCTCATTTCTCTGCCTTCTAGAATATACCTTCAACCCCAAGTGTCCCTTCTTTCTTTTATAAATTTTGTAATTAAGGGTCTATAAGATACTAAAAATAAGGTCTCTATGAGTACTTTTGTACAAAGCCAATATTAACTCTACATTCCATGTTGAATAACTAATTAGAAATAGGTCGTATGTTCAGGATGAGGATCAAGGCTAATGAACATATTTGTATTATCTATTAATTATGGATCCTAATACGTTCTCTTT
Source organism: Erythroxylum cassinoides (assembly GCA_027478405.1). Lineage (NCBI taxonomy): Eukaryota > Viridiplantae > Streptophyta > Magnoliopsida > Malpighiales > Erythroxylaceae > Erythroxylum > Erythroxylum cassinoides. The sequence continues at coordinate 6,923,518 of JANIPM010000232.1, forward strand.
TATCCCAATATGAAATCATATCCTACTAACTAAATAAATTTTTACTAACCAAATTCCTCTCCAGTAATAACTCGAATTGCTTCCAATATGTGGTCTAAAGGAACCATTTTTAGAGTAATACCTTGCTTTAAAGACATGAGAGAATCGTGTTTCAGGTTGAGTCAAAAGCCTCCAAGCCTGCTTACTAACCAAGGCCAAATTGAAAGATCAATTTGTTAGAAATTGATACCACCAAACTACTTTAGAACATAAAGATCTTTCCACCATTTTCATTCAATGCTCGGATGATCTCTCCTTGATGACCACTAAGGCCCATGCAATAATTTACCAAATCCTCACAAAGACTCAGAGGAAGCAAATATGCGCTCATAGTGTAGTTAGACAAAGACTGAACTACAAACTTTAATAACTCCTTCTTATCTGCCTTTGAAAAGAAACATATCTTTCAACCCTGCATTTTCTTTTACATTTTATCCTTAAGAAAGCCAAACATCTTTTTATTATGACCAATAACAAAGGCATACCTAAATACTTTTTTTGATGGGCAATCTTCTTTACACCCAATAAAGAACATAAACTTCTTACATAAGCAGGAGTATCAATGCTTAATGAATAGACAAAATTATTGAAATTAATAATCTGACATGATGCCTTTTCATACCTCTTGAGGATATCATTAATGTTCATACTTACTCCTTATTAACTTCAACAAAAAAAAGTAATTATAACTTGTAAATAGGGGTTTAAAGATTTTAGGAGCACTTCTAGTAATATTACAACCAAGGATGAGGCTTTGTTTCTCCTCTTATCCATCAAAGTAGCTAAACCTTTAACAAATACAATGAAATAAATATGGACTCAAAGGGTCCCTTTTACAAAGGCTATAGTGCAAAAGAATAAGGCCAATTGAGTTTTTACTTTTTTCACCAGGTATGAGAAAGAGGAAGCACAAAGTATCATCCGATTAACCCATCCACTATCAAAAGCTTAATTGACCAAAGATACTCTCATTCTATACAGTTATAAACATTTGACAGGTCAACCTTTAGAGCCAAGTAAATGTTCGTACCTTGTGATTTTCTTTTTAAGTAATGAAGAACCTCCACAGTTATCATCACATTATCTATTTTCATCCTCCTGTGCACAAAAATGCTATAAAATTCATAAATAAATGAATGTAGAACTTGATACAATCTGTTAGCTAAAACTTTAACTACAATTTTGCAAGGACTTGACAAAGATAAATGTGCCAAAGATCACATATAGTAACTGGAGACTTTATTTTTAGGACTAAAACAATGATGGTTTCAAATAGTGATGCTAGGGAAGGAATAAGACCACAACCAATCAACACAAGTCCAATGGATATCAATACCTATGATTAACCTGAATTTTGGGAAGACTACATGGCTTATCGCATTTAAACCATGGGATTTGTCTAGGCACATATAAAAAAAGGCTCCTCTCACCTCCGCCAATGAACTTCTCTCATGAGTCCCTCATTTGCTCCTGTGTCACCCTTGAATGCACACAATCCAGATCATCACTCTTTTCCTTATACAAAAAGGTGAATAGAGATTCCAAATAGCCCCTCATGACGTCCTCTAGCCTATTAGATCAACCACACTAATTAACATTCTTGTCTTAAAGCTTAAGCAACTCCTTTTCCATTAACATTTTGAAACTAACATGTGAAACAATTTTGTATTGCATTGCCATTCCTTAACCATCTTACTTTTGAGCATTATTTCTAAGATAATTCTTGTTGATATTACATCTCGTAAAGTTGCCTTTTAACTTGAGTTATTTCCTCTAAAATGATACGATGCTTATTCTAGTTGAATAATAAAGTAGTGTATTATCTTATAAAAAGACATGAACATTATGATTTATAAGTCAAGTCAATTAAATTTAAGTAAATGTTATATAGATAAAATTTCTAAGACACTATATGGACATCTAGATTGTTTTATTTAGAAGTAAATTTAAAAGTGATATTAGAATGTTTTAAAAGTTTTTGGAAATTAAATAACATATATCATTGCAAAGCAATAGCATTATAACATGAGGTACAATACAACCATTTAGGAATGGTCAAAAGGGCTAATAAAAACCCTAATGTAACTAACTATACAAGACAAAGTTTCTGAAGTGTAGTATGAATGGTCAAAAGGGCTAATAAAAACCCTAATGTAACTAACTATATAAGACAAAGTTTTTGAAGTGTAGTATAATATACTTCTTATGCGTATGCAAGGTTTTCAACTTCTTCTTATAAATTCCATAGTGTTGCCAAATGTGGGGTACAATGCGTATGAATTTGATTAGTTATGAGTTGCTCATTTATCACTTGCGTAGTGTCATATAATACATATTCCTTTGCATTTTCATGTCCTTAGAAGGGTCTAATATTCCTTTCTTTTCGAATGTGAAATACTTTTAAATAATTTTACAATATATAATTCTCTTTTAAAATAATAAATTATAAAAAGTTCTAATTTTGTTAATAAAATATAAAATTGTAAAAGTTTAGACTTAAAATATACGATAAATAATTCTCTTTTAAAATCTATTTTTTCTAGGAAAAAATTTAAAATAAAAATCCAAATTTGATTATTCTAATGACAATATATACATTCTTTTCATATTCTCCCTGAGAACTACTAATTTGACTATCATATACTAGAAGAAAAAGTTTTTTTATAGCATTCATGACTTTTCTTATAGAAAACACAGAAAAAGGATGCCTTTCATTGATCATCCAATACAAACAGTTGTGCGTCGAAAGAGTAACATTCTATCAAGTCCTAACTAGATGATGCTAGACCAACAGATAATAATTAATTTGGCCAAATCTATGTTAAGAACAAAAGTATTAGTTATTTACATGGAACATTTATATTAACAATAGTAATCTCATTTCAGCCATAGATTAAATCCCATTTTAGTTGAGATTCATATTTAGTTTCTTTTCTACTTCGGATCGTAACTGTTGTAGGAATTTATCTATAATTCAATAACTATTTTTAAAGCCCATTTTTGCTTATTCATTAATTGATATTGGAGTGCTTCACTTAATTCTTGTCTCTTGTTCTCTCTTTTCTTTCCTCTATTTTTCAACTTCTAAGCTAGTCTAAAGTTCTATGTTTTCTGTTTTGCTTGTTCAGCTGAATTCTTATTAATAGGATTTGTGTTTCATCAGTATTTCACAACAATAATGCATGTTAATAAGAGTCATATAGTCCATTTCAGAAAAAACATAGCTTCCAATCATACAAAAGATAATTAGCTTTTGATTACATACCAGTACCAATGATGACTTTCTTGAAAGATTTGCAGCCCTATAACTTTTTCTCCCTGAAGTCCTGAAAATATAAATGACAAAGAGAATATGAAACTAAACCACTCACAAAAACAAGTGAAGGATAACATATAATTAACCTATTTTTATTACTAACCTGAAAAAGCGAAATGAGTGTGTGACTTAGAAAGCTTTCTACATGATGTTTGAAGTATTAAGAAGGGAAAAAAACTAGAAGGAAGTAAATTGTTCTATCCATCTAACATGTAATTTGCAGTTCTCATATTCAAAATTCAAGAAAAGAAAATTCCTTTCCTTTAAAGAAAGGATTGTTCTCCCATATTTAGAGCAATATAGCACAGATTATCTTCAAAAAGTAATAATTTCTTTCAAAATTCTACAATCAAGGAGCTGTTTATCTACAATCATTTTAAGAAGAGACAAAGTGGAAATTTATTGCTTGCATATTGCAAATGGCATCCCGAGACAGGAACAAAATGTAAAGTAGTACTCTTGCCAACTTAAGACACCATGTCATGTACAGAGCCACTTACATTGTTTTAGAGGCATCGTATGTCATATTTTTGGAAAATTTTCTTCAAACATTGCTTATATCAGCCAATGTTTTCCTTTTCACATTTTGATTTACTGAAAATAAAAACCCAATATAGAAGTATAAGAAAAGCGAATAAAGCAAGAATCTATATTCTTACATTTCACGCTTATTATATCCTTCGTACTAGAGCCATCATGCTGGCCTTTGACGTTCACCCTAAGTTTTGAACATCCCTATTGTTAAAATCACAGACAAAAACTAGATAAAAGAGTTTTTTTTTTCTAACGCCTTCCCTAAACTTCTCAAAGGAACACCCTCTTGAACTGTAAAGAATTAAGGAAGAAATTAAAAGTATAAATTACCTTTGGATCAGTTGCAGTGGTCACTAAAGCCATTGTGTTGAATTGTTTAGATATCTTTCTACAGAAAATTGTATACACTTTTTCATAAATAAAGCCAAAAGTAAAATAAAAGTTGTCAACTTTACTTTCTGCTTGATATCTGAGAAAATTGAAACCAGGTATGGATAATTTAACTATCCAAATTATGATGAAAAAACAACCTCAGTTAAGGGCCAAAATGGTAGAGAAATAACGAAGTTTACTACAGAGAGATACACGGCCCAATATCTGTTGCTTTAAGACAAATTAGCAAGTACAGACATGTATACATCATACTTATATGTTGGGCTAGTAATGGTAAATACATACATTATACTAACAAAATTTTGGAAGGCAATCATACAAACAGGAAAGCAAGAAAATGAATATTAAGAGTTGCCATAAAGAAATAGCAATCATAAAAAGTAGAAAAAGAAAAAGTCGGTGATTCTCTTCCCATTCTAAATTACATAGATTACAAAATGACACATTGAAAAACAAATCAAAACGGATGGTTCGGCATGTGAAATGGAAACTATGGGTACACTAGATGGTGATAGCGGACTAACTACAAAAAGAAGAAAGGGAAAAACTAAAAGTGCCTTCTTAACAGAAAAGAAACCCAAACTCACCAATCTATTAAGGGATGTGCGGTGAAGGATCTTTCTCTTAATTGAAGATAAAAGGA
>JANIPM010000232.1:7009419-7029974 GCA_027478405.1 Erythroxylum cassinoides
TAAGTAAAACTAATATAAAAAATAAATATTAAAACATATAAAAAGTCAAATAATATTATATAAATATCAAAATAAACATAAGTATGTGTTTGTGGGTATTGCAGGAATTATGTAAAAAAACATAATGGTAAAGAGGACTAAAAAATAGGCTCACTAATTGATTTGAAAATTTACCAGAAAAAAAATATTTTTTTGAAAAGCTTCAAATTTGAGCTTCTCAAAAAGTTGTATTTTAACTTCTATAAAAGTTATTTTCACGAAAAAAAAGTACTTTTAAAATTTAAAATTAAACACTTATTTTTAAAAAATAACTTTTACAGTAGAAAAAAATACTTATTCACTCTCTAAAATTTTAGAGAACAAAGAAATAGTACTTAATAGTCTTGAGCTTTTATCCACTTATCTCGTGTGTGAACTTCTTGTATTTAGTCAAAGAACATTAGTTACGTAATTAAATGAGTTAGTTAAATACCGTTGGAATTCATCACTCTAAGACCTTTCCTTTTTTACGAGTCCAACCCTTGGTTTAAGAATGTAATAGGAACCTAGACGAACTTGTTGATTCCATCTCCACCCTCGCCGTATTGCCCTTCTTTTTCTTGGGATTGAAACAAACTTCACGTCGTATAATATAGAGAAAAGTATTAATTACGTGACAGACAGCCATGAAATGCGTGGGGCGGCCCGATAAGGCACATGGGATTGGCGTATCCTGGCACCAACCTCGCAGGCTTTCACGATCTAGGAGTGAAACAAATATAAAAAACTCCATTGATCATTAAGGGAAGGTCAAAGCCTACTTTAAACAGCCTGATTCAGCTTGAAGACTGCCATTCCTTTGTATAATAACGAGTCAAAACTAGAAATATTAATAATTTAGAACTTTTATTTGAATTGGATTAATGGTTTGGTTGTAAACCTTTGATTGGTTAATTAATTTATTAAAATAAAAAATTAAAGATTATTATTAAAATATTTATAGAAAATAAAGTCAAAAGCCTAAACCTGGAAGGTAGATGCATCACAACACCGCCTCTTACTGCAAGAGAGGCCAGACCAGACCTATCAATTCCTTTCCAGTTCATTCATTGGCCAAAACCTGAAAGTCTTCCGTTTAGTATCTTTCTTTTTAATTTCTGCTTTCAAAATCTTGGAAACACGATATAGTTAATTCAATATCTCAATTTCCGTGTGTTGACTTACATCGGCATGAACACCAGCTTGCACCCTTCATCTGCTCTTATCTCTACGTATAAAAAACCGTACCCTTCTTTCTCCTTCTCCCACAAAGTCCTTTCCTCTATGATCAACTCTCTTACGATTCCATGCTATGAACGACATATACTGGTTCAAGAGAGTCCAGTCTTCTGCTTTTTAAGCTGTTTCTTAAACCTCTTCAACTTTCATAGCATAAGCTTTGGATCTTGTGTTATTGGAGTGTAGTTTGTTTCTTGAAAATGGAAGGCGTCGATGTTCCTTGTCATTTTCTTTGCCCGATTTCCCTGCAACTCATGAAAGATCCAGTTACTGTCTCAACTGGTATTACCTACGACAGAGAGAGCATAGAGGAGTGGCTGTTTTCATGCAGGAACAAGACATGCCCCGTCACCAAACAAGTCTTGCATGATGAAGATCCGACTCCAAACCACACTCTTCGTCGCTTGATCCAGTCATGGTGCACTCTCAATGCCTCCCTCGGAGTCGAGCCAATCCCAACCCCGAAAGCTCCTATTGACAAAACCCAGATCGCGAAACTCATTAGCGATGCTAAGAGATTTCCACATCTTCGGCTGAAATGCTTGAATCGTCTCAGGTCCATAACCCTTGAAAGTGACAGGAACAGAAGCTGTTTAGAGGCAGCTGGTGCAGTTGATTTCTTGGTTTCAATTATAAAGAATTCGAACGATAGCATCAGTTCACCTGAAGTGGCAGCCTTCGATGATGGGACGTGGTCAACGGATTTGACAAGATTAAGCGACGAGGCGTTGAGTACTCTTTATCATCTCAAAATCTCAGAAAGTCAAAACAAGGCACTCATTTCTAAAGATGGAGGCTTTGTTGAATCGTTACTACAAGTTCTTAAACATGGTAACTATCAATCTAGAGCATATTCAATAATGTTGTTGAAGTCATTATATGAAGTGGCCGATCCGATCCAGTTGGTAAGTGTTGGAAGAGAATTCTTCTTCGAAATAGTAAGTGTATTGCACGATCAGGTCTCGCAGCAAGCAACAAAGGCCGCATTGAAGCTGCTTGTGGAGATATGTCCATGGGGAAGAAATCGAGTCAAAGCTGTGGAATGTGGTGCGGTTTTCGTCTTAATCCAAATCCTCCTGGAAACATCGGACAAGAGAGAGTGTGAACTTACATTAACAGTTCTGGATCTGCTTTGCCGCTGTGCAGACGGGAGAGCGGAGTTGTTGCAGCATGAGGCTGGACTTGCTATTGTTTCAAAGAGAATACTTAGGGTTTCTGATGTGGCCAGTGATAGGGCAGTGAAAATCCTGTGCTCTGTCTGCAAATACTCAGCTTCTAACAGGGTTCTCCAAGAAATGTTGCAGATTGGTGCTGTGGCCAAGTTGTGTTTGGTGTTGCTAGTGGATAGTAGGCTCAGGAGCAAGGAAAGAGCCAGAGACATCCTTAGGTTGCATACTAGGGCTTGGAGTAACTCTCCTTGTATTCCACTTCATTTGATGTCTTCTTATCCATCTTCCTAGTCAAACTCTAGCCATTTTTGGTGTATATACGTAATGAGGGATATGGCTAATTTGACCATTAGTGGGATATGGAGATGTTGTCCAAGAACTGCAGTCTCCAATTTATGGAAAGTTTTTCACTTCCTTTGGATGCTTTTTGTCTGCAAATTATACACAAACTTTTGACACTAAATCCTACTTCTTGTTGTACCTTCGAGACATCCGATAAATTGGAAGAAGATTAGCATGCCTGCTCAAGGATGATACGTGCAAATCGAGAAATCCTACTTGTTGCTGCTCGTTTGAATTTTCTTGGTGTCAAGAACGAGACAGGATCTTCTGTCTAATATTATAGTGTCTTATTTTGTCCCATAAATCTCAGTCATTTATTTATGCAGAACTTACGCGGGACTTACATAAATGAATGACTGAGATTTATAAGACAAAATAAGACATTATAATATTAGACAAAAAATTCAGACTTGTCAAAAAGTGTAATCTGTAATACATTTCTAGGAATCCATGCCACCACAGAGACATGTTGAGGATGAAAATAATCTGAAACAACTGTTGCATCGTAGTGAGCATCACTATTCAGTTTCTTTTAAAATAATTAACTCTCCAACAATAAATCGATCATAACTTCATTTAGCTTATGATCATTTAACTAATAATACCTTAACTTCTTCAAACTAAGCATTAATCTAACCGACTCTTATATGTTATTGATGGAGTAATTTTGATATATATTGATTTGTAGATGTATCATAAACAGGTGGATCAAAATAATTCTCAAGAAATCTCTAAGTTACACAGTACTTCTCTCTCTAATCGTTTGGATAGGCATCACATCATTTGTCATTTAGAATCTTATTAAGATTAGCATTATCATAGTAATAGATGTTGACAGCAGTCCAGAAACTAGAATAACACGCGCTGCTTCCCGGCCGCCAACTCCTAATCCTATTTCAAAGTACTATGTTGTTAACCATTCAGAGATTAGCATGATGATAAGGTTTGTGATTGGACTTCGGGTCATTACAAAATGTTTTCTTTTTCCCAGTAATAAAAGATTCTGCCCTGCTTCGAAAAAGTTGAGGGAGGATCTCTCTACATCATTTTGAGCATTGAACATAATTAGATGAACAGAAGATAAAAAGTTGAGCTATATTTTAAGCAATTAAGCATTTATATACAGGATATGTTAACGAATTCCCTTTCATGTTTCCTTTTTTTGGGTTCAGCAAATCCTCGGCCCTCGATGATGTTCTTAGGAGTCATCCTCATATGATGAAGAGAAACGCAACTAGGAAATGAAAGAGAAATCACACGGTGGAAAAGAGTGCCATAGAAGCAGACCATCAACTTGAGCTTGGAATTTTAACTTCATCAGAATCTCCCTTCAACTCAAATGCCTCCATGCTTTAGCCAATGCAAAACATCTTTTTTTTTCACCTGCAATCAGGTGCATCGTTGTCATATTCATAATCGAGGGCCAAATGTTAGATACAGGAAGAGCACAATTCAATGCAACATACCGTCTTTGTTGCCAAAAACATAACAATGTTCATTCCTCAAGTTCTGAATAGCACAAACCCATATAATCAACAAAAACATTTATTTGCTTTAACTCGACGTTTGTAGTCAAAAGCATATGAACATTGTCCATTGATAGGTAAAAACTGCCTGGCTCTTCACTAAACTAAGCTTCAGTAGGCTAAAACTACACTCCACTATCGAAAGAAAAGGAAACAAAGCAAAAGAAGAAAAGCAAGCGACGACAGAAATAAAAATGAGATTTGTCTAGTCATTCAGATAATGTGGAGATCTTTTGATAAATAGGCTGCAATTCTTCTATTGATGCAGTGGCTGCATCAATAGAAGAAAATAACGAGTTTGTCCAAGTGATATAAGCAGCCTTGTTGAAAGTTTCACAAACTTGGAAGTGTAAAAGTTAAAACTAGATAGCCACATAATGGACACCGTTCTGACTGTAATATAATTGCCGTAAAGGCAGCACATACAATTAGTTTCCAAATTTACAAAACAAAAATGAGCTCCAGGTGTCTAACTTCAGAAACATGCAAACAAGTAATTTCCAAATTTACAAAACTAAAACATGCTTCAGGTGTCTAACTTCAGAACATGAATACCAACACAATCTGCTCATGTTAAATGTCCATCAAAAGAACCATAAGATTTTCCCCTAAGTAACAAAGAAAAGAAATAAAACCATAACATAGAAACATTGTATGTGATTTCTACACCTCATATTCTCATTGAAAACATTACAACAAATCCTAAAACAGAAGTCACATTTAATATTAGATCCACCATTTCCCCCCCTCCGATGTCCTCCAAAAGAAAAAAAAAACCCAAAAAATGCAGCCAGAGAAAGAGAAAGAGAGAACAATCAAAATGGGATTTTTTTTTCATATGATGAAGCACGCAAATTGTTCCTTTGTTTCAGTTAACATCATGGAGCAAAACCAACATATGAATGAAATCTGTAGATTAATATTGATAGTTTTCGATTTTCACTAACAATTTGTTCCATAATGTGATGAATTCTCCAACTTATGAGCTAGAGAAATTTCAGATGGCACGGTTCCAGAGCCACCATATACTGTTTAACAACAGCCAAGTGTAAATATGCCAACTGGTAGATGGAACAATATTTTTAAAAAAATCAATCCTTTTCTCTGCTAGAGAGCAAAGTGAATGAACGTAATTAGGGTTCTTTGCACAATAATAAAAAATAACATTTTGTTGGGATTTATCTTTGCAAGTATAAACTTACTTTGGTCTATCAGTCAAAGTAACCAGAGCTCTAAGTAGACCAGGGCTGATCTTATCAGCAAGGGCACCTTTTTCTGAAATCAAAAAGGACTTCTCCTTTACATAGCTTTGCAGTTTCTTCGCTTCATAATCAAGTCTTTCTTGATCTGCATTACAGCGATCATCATACCAAATTGTCACAAATTTCTCATAAAAATCTATCTTTCATTAGTCTGCTAAGCTCTAGAGTGTACTTAAAATTTTAATATTATTTTTAGAAGTAATAGTAAGCATATACGCAGCAAGGTCCAGCTCTGAATCAACATTGGCAACAGCTCAACTACTCAACAAGCTACTCGCAGTTTCTATAATTCAAGGCAACATCTCAACTACTCAACAAGCTACTCGCAGTTTCTATAATTCAAGGCAACACCTCAACTACTCAACAAGCTACTCGCAGTTTCTATAATTCAAGAGTTTCAATTGGTAGTTGAAAAGATTAACTATCACAATCGTAAATAAGAAGCAAAAAAAAAAAAAAAACCTGTCTCCAAGATGGTATGAGCTGCATGAAATGGAACACCTGCAAAAACATCAGTTCCAGGAAACATCATCCATGTGCGTTCGTCGGAGTCATGATTGCCACAGGTTGCACAAACCTCCTTCACCAAGGGGTTAGCCCCAGGCCTTCCAACCTCCTTCATTATCGATTCAAAAGGTGCAGGAACACTAGTTTTTGTGGTTCGAGCCATCTTCCGTAGTGCAGTAAGTGCTTCCCTGTTTCCATTTCTTACTTTATCATTTTCAACTACCTGCAGTCCTACTGCTAGAAGTCAATGACAACCGAGGTTGCAGTCGATAAAACTTTTTTTTAAAGAAAACCAAGTTGCTGTCACAAGCTCAAATTACGACTGTACAAATTCCTTATGGTAAGCCATCTAGAAAATAGATTTCCAAGATCGCTGTCCCCGAATTTACAAAATATCTTATTCTATTTCAAGTTTTGATCTTCTTAAAGAAACGATGCATACATTTGAAATAAAATTCAAAGATTAACTTTCTTTTATCGTTGTCATATTTTTATAAAGCAAAAGCAGAAACTTTAACCTGATCGCGGGCTAAGAGGAGATTCTCCGCTTCGGTTTCAAGCTCAGCCAAACTTTGCATGAACTGTTGTATTCCATCATCCATGTTTTCTTAATCCTTTTACGACAATAACAGAATAACTAATCTCGATCAGCTTCAGACAGAGCAGAGCAACAGCTTTCAAAAATTAGGGCTTTCTATAAAAGTTAGGGATTTGGGACTCGACGGGAAGAGGAAGGCAAAACTAAAGGTCTTTGAAACAAAAGAAAATGAAAAATCGAGGCGAGGGGTGTCCCCGTTAAATGAATAATTTTAATGGGTGAACATTCGAGTAATTCGGGCTCAATTTTTATTGTTCGGGCTTGATTCGAATTATCCAAAAAAATTTATATCTTACTCAGCTCGAATCCAAAATTTTATTACCCGAACTTACCCGGCCTGAATTACCCGAAATTTTGTTTGGTTCTCTTTCAAAAATTACACAAAATAACTAAATACTTGAGTTACATTTTCATATCTCAACAAATAGTTGAATTCATTAATAACATAACCAAATATTTCAATTAACTAGCATAATTATCCGAAATTTAACATTTTCTTATCCGAATTACTCAGCGGTCCCGAATAATGCTCACCCCTAAATTTTATGGACTCGATTGAAAAACTGGATAAGGTTCTGGGTAGATTGAGTAAAATAAGAGGAACAAAAGGGCACAAAAAGTTAACGTTTTAAATAATTGGAAATATAGGTATAATAAAGAAGAAGTATTTGAAAAGGCCAGACAAAATATAGAAAATAACGACAGGGCCTCGAGTCTCTGATTCTTTCTTAATTTCGTCTAAAAAACTAATCTTTGGATCGACCAAGGACTTGCCTCACTGTACAGTTGGAGTTTTCTTTCTTTCTTTTTTCTCCCTTTGGTGGGTACGTATGTATATTGTTGAAGAAGAAGCAGCAGAAGAAGAATGGATGCAGAGCAGACGTTTATAAGGGTACACGAGAGATTCTCACAGATGCTAACTCCAAAACTGAGGACTGCTTTGGAATACATCTGTTTGATCACAGCCGTCACTCTCTTTTGCATTCTTCTAGTTATGCACGCTAATTATGTCCAACAGGTCTCTCTTTTCTGTCTTTGTTCTCCGTCTTTTTGTTCTGGATATAGTTGTTAAAACCGTTATTTGAATTTCCAATTTCCTCTTCTTTCTAGGCTTTTAGTATCTCCTCAAAAGAAAGAAAGAAAGATGGTATCTGATTAATAGGTAGTATATGAGACATCTAGATGAAATTTTGATTGTTGAAAGCTCCTAGTTTCTTCGTGTGTTGTTGTCATCTTATACCGTGGTGGGATTTTAATATTTGGAATGGCTCCCGGTTTTTCTTTGTTTTGATTCTTTCTATTTGATTAATATCTGTGGGCTGTTTAATGAGAATTATAAGTCCATTATCCTTTTCACTGAAGCCTGGGTGTTCAAGTGAGCTTTCTGGAATTGAAACAATGGAAGCCCAACTTATCCAGATCAAGGTACGGTATTTAATTTCAGTTTTATACCATGATATGATGATCTTTTGTAGTAGTCTAGTTTTAATTCTGTTTTCTATTGATTTAACATTATTGTTACAATGTGTACTTTTTAATCCTTTTGATGGTAACTTATAATCTGAAAGCTGATCTTTTATCCTTAGAAGTACACTCTTTCAAAAAATGATTAAAATCTTAAAATACCCAAGGATAGTTAGCTTGCACCTTGAGTGTGCTCGCTATTGGCTTAATCGATCCTCAGTGTTGAAGCAAAATCAGTGAGTAGGTAATTCAAAGTCAGTACCTTAGTCACGGCATTGGTGAGCTACTTTTTGACCAAATCCAGGAGGCAGATATTATTTTGGAAAGAAAGTATGCATAAGTGTATATATGTTTGTGTGTGTGTGTGAAAATTATTTGCAAATGTTTGTTTAAAGTTAGCTTGCAAATAATTGATTTAGTTTATTTTTTATAATAAGAACAGTCTTAACTTTTGCTTCAAGCATATTGCAAAATAACGGGAGCTGACACGTTTTCTTGGTTTAGATTACCAGTGAAGGCCTATGGTCACGGGATGATTCAGAACAAAATGCAGTAGATGTTCCTGATGCTGGACATGCGACTTCTAAAATTGAATTGCCAAATATGGATGAAGGTGGGTTGAGTTTTCTGGCTGCTAAGTTTTGGTTGAACTGGATAGACCCAAGTGCTAGAAAGGACAAGTTAACTTTGAAGTATTGGAAGACTGATAATGATCTTGAAAATCAACATGAAAGCTCTACTACCAGTGATATCTCTAAGCCAATAATTGATGAAGGTTTGACTAAAACTGATAAGGTGGAAGTGCACAGTGGTCTCTTGTTATCAGCCGAGGAAGCCTCCAAAACAGCCCTGGATCATTTTGTTAAAAAGTGGCGCAGGTGTGTATCGTGTGCTTGGAGACATTCCATGCAAATACTACAAAATCTTCTGAAGTTACGGGTAAGTGAATTAAGAAAAAACTTCACTGGTTTGACACGTTTCCAGTATGGTGGTTACGATTACTTGCTATTTGGTACTTATAATTCTTCCATTCCGGAACTGGGTTTCATATTCTTTCGGTGCTTTCACATGTGAATATGAAATTTAGGCCTTCAAAACTGAACCTGTGGTGGTTGCCTAGTTTTACCCTCTGAGGACTCATTTTATGGATTGAGTTTGATGTTTAACATGGTAGGACCAGCCTTATTGACATGGCTTGCGAGATTATTATTATCAATGATAAACCACAACAGTTAATATTTTAGTTAGTGGTATCGAGCCTCTTCTTAACATGTTTGTGGAAAAAATTTGAATATGATTTTAAAATTTAGGAAAAATTTTTGTTTTCACTTCATTCAAAGCAGGGAGGATAATATCAAACTTCCTGTATGATAAGGGACAGGAATTTATTCCATCGAGTTCTAGCTTTCAGCTATTGCTCCTAATCTCATGCTGATTGATATGGAGCACAATAATGGTCTTGCGTATATATGAAGTTAAATGTTCTTTCGTTTGCTGTTAAAAAATTTAGATATTTCACCTTGTTCCTCTTTCTCTTTCACATTTTCTGATAACGGGACAATTCTCAATAATATGGTTTAGGTAACAGTGATGATGAAAATGTAAATTTCTAAACAAATTACTTTTCAACTCCATATATAACTCTAATGTAAATTTCTAAACAAATTGCTTTTCAACTCCCTATATAACTCTCATGGTCCAGTACTTGTCAACTTTAAGGATATTTATTGGATGAATCTTTATCGAGTCTTCAGTATTTATTTTGGACAATGCAAATTTGCTTCTAGCTGCCCCTTGTTTGGTGCTAATTTGATTTCTAATATCACAGACTATAGTTCTTTAACATAAATTTTCATGTTCAGAATATTACAGGCATACAATTAAATCTTGATCTTCCCATGTTGTTGAGAATACTTTATTTGGACAGACTTGACTCGTATGCAGGTAATAGCTAACTAGCCTTTGTTGCTTGTTTATCATTTATACAAATTTTAGAATGAGGTGAACTTGTAAGAGCTTAGTAATCTTAATTGTATACATGAAATTAATGCGTGCTCTAGGTTCATGGAAACCATTGACATAATAAATGCAGTCATAATGAGTATGAGATTATCTTTGTTTAGGTACATGTGATATGTGGCATAAATCAGGAACTGTTTTGTTCTACCTTCTTATGCTGATGTACCATAGAAATGACGAATTGTTTATTTGTACCTTGTATGCTGATAATTGGTGAGAAAATTTACTGCCTGTTTCAGTGCAGTGGTTTGAGAAGAGCAGCAAAACATTTGAACCAACTTATTTGTACACAATGGAGAAGGTGCAAATCGGATCTTTCTTCTCTCAGTTGAACTTCTCCAAGCTGCTGCATGAAGCTTGGTTTTAAAGTTACCACAGAAATTTAAGGAGTTTTTGCTGTATATCATTTGATTGTTGATGCGTTTAACTTTATGAGTACCCTACAGGGTTATTTCTTACTTCCTCAAGAAGCCAAGGCTCGACATGGTATACGTACTGTTAACATTAGTATATCAGCTTGGCATCCTTGCTTCGGGAACAGGTATACAAATCCAGGCTATTTTTATTTATAAGATTCTACGTATGACTTTGAAGTGGACTTATCATTTAGAATGAAGTTACTGCTGCTTCTCTTACAACCCTTCAATCACTACACCATGGGCAAGCCCAAATGATAAAGTGGTGTAGTTACCAAAGCAGATAGAAGGGCTAACGGCTGTTTTCTTTTCTTCCATCTACATTGCTTGTAGTTTAAAATTTGAACTGAGTATATAGCATTGATAGGATGTTACATATTGGTCACAATGGTTAAGCAATAAAATGGAGCTTATTTGGAATGTTTATACTTGCATATTTGCGTGTGGTAGTTAATCCTGAAATTCATCCATCATGGATTTTCTTCCTGAAGAATTGAAACTCTGGGTAAATGTGGGCCCTTGAGTGCCTCATATTTTTTTTGTAAATGCCCTCTCCTAAAGCTTCGTGAGTCATATGTAGTGGTTGAAGTTTGACAACAATAATTTTTCAGGATTATGTAATTATTATTTATTGCCATAGTTATCACTTGACGTATATTTGAATGTGTTATGATTTGATGAACAATTTCTAATTCCCAGATGGCAGCAACTTCTCATAAACAAGGTTGTGGGATATGATACCATATTGACGAATAGTTTGTTGAGTACCCCTGGTCAAGGTAATAGTAGGTTTACATTTCTCTCATTTCCATTTTTCCTCTGATAGAATATGTCTGCACAATTTTATCACTATGTACAATAAATGTATCAACTGAATCCTTTTCTTTTCATTTGGTGTTACGTGTTTATTAAGATTTAAGAGCCATTTTTTTCATAGGAGTTGACTTGTATGGATGTATTAGGTAGCTTATCTGTATCTGGAGCTAAATTAACTTGCCTAAACTGCTTCAATTATTATTTTCTCCATTACTTCATACAAGTCAATGATTTGCAACTCACCACTTTTTTGGATTATGTATCACTATGTCTATGCCTCTGTCATTGTTAGTGCAAAGAATTTGTTTTAATGTTGAATTTATCAGTGCAAACGTCTCTCCCAAAAATTTTGGTCTAGTAGTTTGATTTCTTGGTTAGATTCCCTCCTACTTATATGGTCTATTAAGCCCAAATTAAAAGCAAGAAAAAAGGATAATCTTGGCTGCTTTTCTTTCTTTAGACTGAATTGTCTAAAAGTCACTGTCATTTTTTACCAAAAAGCTGCTTGTCGGGATAATTTGACTAAATTGTAACTGCATAATGCTTATGAAGTTGATGCTAGAGGAATTGATAATGTTCCAGTTCAGATAAGATAACTACCCTGTTAATAAACAATGATGTCCAGAAAAAGAAATTACATCTTGTTCACTAGGAGAATAAAAGCAAGACTCAACCCACCTTCAGTGTGTCCTTCATTAATCACGTAAAAAGACAAAGTTGTGTCTCCATTTTTGCTTTGTCCAATGCTTTGTAACTTTTCATACATGTCCTATAGTATCTAGTGACCTCATCTTCAAATTCTTCCACCGTTCTTTCATGACGAGGTACAAGAACAAGTTGTACAATAAGGCTATAATAGGTTGATATGATTAAAGGAACAAATTATCAGGTTTTAGCGTTAGTCTTATCACAATATGAAGGGACCAACAACATGCAGTTCAAATCGTCAATTTTTTGCAGGGTATCTCTACAATTTTCAGTCGAAGGAATTTTACAATCTGAGTTATACACAAGAACTGCCTGAAGGTCCAGCAAAATTTGGAGGTCTGTGGTCTATACCATTTATCTGCAATTTACAATTTTCAGACATGAGGTCCTATTAATAATTGTTGATACTGTCAATTATTGTTAACAGTACTCCTGAGGCAGATGTATGTCCTTAGGTGAAATAGCTTTTCTTAATGAAATATTCTGAACCAGGAGTGATGCAATCAAACTATTCAGTCCACCAAATATTTATGTGCTGAAAGATCAAAATGTTGAGTTCTTCCATGGCCTCACTTTCGGATGGTCTAAGGCAGGTTGATCTATGATAGTGTACGATGACAAATTATAAAATGTAAAATGGAAGGTTTTTGGGCCCAAGTGATTTTTGAGATTCTTCAAGCAAAACTCTGTACACCCGCATGTAAAGGCAACTACGGCTTTGTCAGGATAGGTAGCATGCAGAAAGTTAAAAGCATCAAGTAGTTTTATGAATCACTATTAGATAACTTTATTCCACGTAAGGTGTATGAGGTATAAAGTTTTGTTTATGCTTTTAATATCTAGAATTCTTTTAGTTGATAAAAATTGAACTCAGATATGCCGAATAGTCTATACAGACTATACAGTAATCATTAGTTAACTGTATCTAGTAAATGTTGTGATGGGAAAGCCATGGCCTTTCCCTGGTGCTGTCTACATGTCAGTCTTATGCCTGTCTGCATTGCCACATTCTAGCCTTACATCTGTCTAAATATTATCAATCTTTCCCTCCTTATTCACAGTGCAGTTTTTTTTTTTCCTTATATTCAATTCAGATTATAGAGTCCCGATGAGTTTACTTCTTAATTGTTTTCCATGAAGACTATCTTGTGACAAAGTGTGGGGTGCTTATGATGTCGCTGTTTGTTTTCT
Organism: Erythroxylum cassinoides; assembly: GCA_027478405.1. Lineage (NCBI taxonomy): Eukaryota > Viridiplantae > Streptophyta > Magnoliopsida > Malpighiales > Erythroxylaceae > Erythroxylum > Erythroxylum cassinoides. The sequence goes on from JANIPM010000232.1 coordinate 7,022,695, forward strand.
TTACTACCACGATGTCAGTATCATTTACATTGAGAGAGACGCAATCTCGCATGCTGAAATTCACAGGTTTGCTTTACTTCAGTTTTGTTTGCAAGATGTTGCATAGTGTGGATAAAATGGAGCACATGCATTTCTCTTTAAATTTTTTCACTGCTTGTGATATTAGTAGTTTGCTAGTTGCTCGGAAGGGCAGACATAGCACTGTATTTGTATGCCTTCATCAGCATACATCTATCTAGTTACTGCTGCTTATTTTGAGTGTGATTTGTGATTTCCATTCTAAAATTTGCAGTACAGCTTCAACACCATGCTCGACATCGGCTGCCAACTTTTCAGTTGATCTTTTTGCATGTGATTGAATCACTTGTCTTTGTACCTGTAAGTATTCACCTCATTGACTTAACTGCTAGTCTATCACTGAGATATTCTTCCGATGTTTATTCTCTTAATGTTTCTATGAAATGCTTGTAGAGACCTTTACTTTTGGTAATTATTCTGGCTATAGTTACCTTCTGAACTTGATGTTTGATGAAAGTCTACATTTGCTCTGCAGATTATGATTGGTATCTTATTTTTCCTGTTTGAGTTTTACGAAGATCAGTTGTTGGCTTTCATGGTCTTAATTCTCGTTTGGTTGTGTGAGCTATTCACACTAATAAGGTTTCTCTCTCTCTTCTCTTTGGATATTCTTGTTAATATCTTATATTTCTTTTCTTCTGTTGTTTTTGGACATCATAGGGATCAATCCAGGCACTGGATTTCTATGTGATATGATTTTATGTTAAATACGGTTTTAATCTAATTAAGACACACTAGTTCTGTGAAGATCAGCAGTTAGCTTTTACGGTTTAATACCTGTTTCGTTAACTTGCAGTGTACACACACCAATATCTATGAAGTTCTTTCCTCGCTTCTTTCTGCTCTACTTTCTGGTTTTTCACATCTACTTCTTTTCCTATGGTTATGGTATGGACATGTTACTCTTATCTGTCTTTGTGGCTGCAAACTATTTGTCCAAGCTAATGCATCTTTAATTCATTCCAGGCTTTACCTATCTGGCTCTTTCTACAACTGCAGCATTTATGCAGCATTTAATCCTATATTTCTGGAACCGATTTGAGGTAATGATGGAATGAAAACCTTGAGCACTTTGAAGATGAGTTTTCCTATCATGTTGCTATTTATACTTATCAGCAGGTTTCTAAAGAAGTATACACTCATTGATTGATTAAGTTTTGTATATTATTTTTGGATTTGCTGTTACGTCATTCTTAGTGGATCTTTATTCTACTTGACCTAAGGTGCCGGCCCTGCAAAGGTTTCTACAAAACAGAAGGTCGCAGTTTCAACAACAGTCAGACTTCCATATCACCTCCTCGACCATTCTGGCATCAACTTTGCACATAACTAGATTGAACACTGGCAATCAAGGCCCAGTTAATAGAGACATGGCATTGGGTCCTACACTCAGACCTGGAATGAACCAACAAGTACCAAATGGCATACGACGTTTGGGTCTTCAACTGCGTTTGGAAAATGATAACCCAGACGGAGGAGGCAACCCTATGCAGGTTCCAGGTCAAGCAGTTATGCAGCAAGCAGAAACTAGCCCCAACCCTGGTGCAATGAATTCGTTCAGTTCGATGTTGCTGTGGGTATTAGGAGGGGCTTCTTATGAGGGCCTTAACTCATTCCTTTCCATGTTTAGAGACGCAAGGGACCGAGGGGCAGTTTATGGGGAATCAAACAGACCTGAAAACCATGCCACTCAGGATGTGCAATAGTAGTGACTGTTATATAAAGGGTATTCAAATGTTGATGTCTTTGAATTGTAAATGGCTGTGTATTTTTGATCGCACAGGATGTAATATAGAATACCTTTTGACGTAGAAATGGTATGTATAATAGTTTTCAACTCAACTCCAGTGCTTGAGGGCAACTTGTACACAGTCTGAAAGGTATATTATTGCCCATATGTCTGCATCTTAAAATAAGTTGGAAGGAATAATCCCAAAAAGTAGTCTTTGTTTCTCGAAATTGAAAAGCAAACGCTTTATTGCCGTGACGATCACATTTAATGCATGTTTATTGTCAATTATTTTTTGCCTGACTTTAGCTATTCACTTGATTTACCTGATGAGAAGACGAAACGATTGTCCTTCACGGAGTCTGAGCTGACGACGGTGGTGAGGCGAAGATAGCGAGTCAATGGTCCAAATTTTGCTATTTTGTAACGCTCCACTCCTTTCGTAATCTTCAAAATAATCAACTTACGACTTTGACTGGTTAATTATTTTTGGTGTTGTCTGTTGATTCTTACGGTCTAAGAACATTTTTTATGAACACTTTTTTAGGACGGAGTCCTCTGCATTTTATGCACTGGAATATGTTCACCAGATTTACAAGCTTTCGGTGTGGCAAGGTAAAGCTAATATTGGCCACCAACCTCAAACTAAACAACTTATAGGCTGGTCTAAACCCCCGTATGGTTGGGCAAAGCTGAATACAGATAGAGCATGTAAAAGAACGTCTTCTTCGGCCTCAACAGGTGGACTTATTCGAGATAATACAGGCGTTTGTCTTGAAAATTTTATTCAGAATATTGGCTGGTGCTTTCTTATTTCTGCAGAACTTTGAGAAGTCTTCTCTGGACTCAAGCTTGTTTGGGATCTTAGTTAACGTCTAGTTGAATTAGAGGTGAATTCTTTAACGGTGATTAATATCTTGTCCTTTTCAACTAAAAGGACAATGCTTCACAACCCCCTAGTAATGGATATTAACGATATGTTTGCTCGAAACTAAGTAGTTGTATCTCATCATATTTATAGAGAAGACAACTGGTGTGTTAACTAGCTCTCATTCCTTATAGAGGATATATAGAGAGTTTGTTTCCCTATATTAGTCACGTAATTAGTGTATTCTCTCCTTTTCGTTAAAAAAAAAAATTACGACTTCCCCTTCGTCAAACCCCACAGGAATCTTATAGAATTAAACATATTTTCCATCTTTCTTTTGTATTTGTATTGATACAATAGTTCCTTTTGCATAGATTCAAACAAAGCTTATACGAAAGTTAAACATGCCACTGATTTATGGATCAGCTTCTTTGCTTATGAACATGGCATCAGCTAGTTGTAATTTATAGCCTTAAAATTTCTTAGTCTTCGTTACCTTGGGTACCTTGTTAATAGATACACAGCTATACAAGGTGAATTGTTCCACACTTTAGAGTGTAACCTAAGGATGCCTCTTGCCTTATTCTTCAAGTCGGTGGCGCAATCTGCTTGCATGACCATGCAAAGCTTTGAAACAACCCCGACACTCAACATCTCCATCAGAACCTCATCTTTAGCAGAGAATTTTGCAATCAAGTCAAGAATGTGTAGTGCTCTATCGTCTGATACTGGCGAAACTCTGAGGATCCTCTTCGCTAACATGCCGTTCCCTCCTGCATGTTTCGTGAACTGCGCTCTTCCGTCTGCACAGGAGCATAGTTGTGCCAGGAGCGTTAATATCAGCTCCGTGATCCTCTTCTCTGGCTTTTCTAGCTCCATTTCGATGAGTTCGAACACTGCATTTGCTTCCACAATTTTTGTTCGATTTCTCCCCCATCGACAGACATCTATCAGAACTTGCAGGGCGGATTTAGTTGTTTGTTGAGATAACTTTTTGTGATCTCTTAGCAACCCCACAATTCTTTTGAATAAATCTGAGTTTAGCCTCTCCAACAGTATTGTCGATGCGATTTCTACCGTTTTATTCAGGATTAGCATTGCATGTGTCTTCACACCAACTTGATTATCAATTTCATCACAATCTAAAACCCATGTCAACGAATCGATAAAAATGTAATTTTCTTTGACAAAAATCTTGAAATCCTCGGATGAGTTCAACACAGTATGGAGAAGCCTCAGTGCTTCCTCAAGACCCGTTGTTTTGCCTCCTTTAAAACATCCTATGATAAAAGAACACATAGCTTTGTTTACACCTGCCTCTTCCATGCACCTCCTGTTTCTCTCATTCTCTGAGGCAAGGCCTTCCATTCTCTTCAAAGCTTTCACACACTTAAGAGGGTCGTCAAGATCTTTGATAAGACTCACTATATGAGCCTTACTGAGAAGAGTTTTCGGAGTAGGAATTTGATCGACTCCCATTTTAGCTTTTGAAGTGCACCATGATTGAATCAACCGCAGCAATGTGTGGTTCGGTGTCAAGTCGTAGTCTCTAGGGAGAGGTTGCATGCTTACAGGGCATGTAGGGATGTCTTTGGCCGCCATCATCCACTTTTCGATGCTTTCTCGGTCGTAGGTGATGCCTGTAATAGCTGTAACAGGATCCTTCATGATCTGAAGCGAAATGGGACACAGAAAATATCGAGGAATGTCTACATCTTCCATCAGGCACAACAAATCTAAAGATCTTTGCTTGAAAGAAATATTGGATAACTGGAAATAGAGAAAATGATGAAGGGTGTTTTGTTGATTTCTTAGTCGTAGTGGGCAAGAGAAAGAGGCATGTATTTAATAGGTTGATGAAGGTCTTGCAATGGTGGTAAAGTTTGAAGATTGGCACGTGTTGAGCCAACTTTGACAGAGTATATGAGAAGAAAAATCACTCTTTGCTATAACTCTATAAGCTAGCTTTTTCCATTTACTAGTCAAAAGCTCTCCTGATTGGATCTTCTGGTGGTGGTCAACACAATACAAAACACATTTATCAAACAAAAGCCGCCAAAATGCCAAATGGCCGGAAGTCATAGACCCCCGAGTTTGGGTTCGAAGCATTACAACTACGCCAGAAACGTGGGTAGATAAGGAGAGCTGTAGGGGTAGGACTCAGGATACCCGTTTTAATTTGTCTTCGTATCCAAATACTATATGCATATGGCAATTGGCATATTCAACATATTAAAAATATATATTCTTAATTTATAAAATTTATATTCAATTTTCAATTTTGGTCATATTAGTTTGAGTATTACACGACTCTTTTTAAATTATACTATCATATCTCAAGTAACTCTCTTTTTCTGTAAAATTTATAATTATTAATTTTAAATATATGTTAAATAAATTATCAAATTACCTAAATTATTTAATAAATTAATAATTTAAAATTAAATAATAAATTAAAGTGAATCATTAATTTCTTGGATGGCAGAATATTTAATTTAAAAGATTGGTTCACCACTTAATAATTAGTAGATGTATAGCGTTATTAGATCTTATTTCTTAAATGCTATGTTCCAATCCTTTTTTTAATCTAGAATGATACCTTTTGTTTTTAACATCGGAAAGAAAACCCAGAAAGACAAATCTTAGACATATCTTTCAGGAGAAATAAAAGGCAACCCTATTTGTGCGATAACAAAAGTGGTAATTTCTAAACTATAATATGTATAATATGTAGTAGTATTGACAAGCCAGTCTATGCTTCGATTATCTTTCTTGTATATGTTCCATCATCGTATTGATGCCCATGACTAGAGAGTTATTAGGCTTCGTCCTATTGAGTGGGGTGGACAGAATATTAAACACCGCTCAAGAATCTACCTCTAGTTTAATCCGACAATAATCCAAATCCCATGAAAGCTGGAGGTCAGAGAAAACTCCCCAAAGTTTCACAAAGAGAGGGGAGCACCTACCAAGATTCTGAACAAATCCTTCAAGCCAAGCGCCTCAACTGTCTCGAAGGAGCCCTCCTGTCGACGCCGATAATGAGATTCTTTTGCATGCTCCATCCGTATTCAGTTTGACCCAATCGTGTAGGGGTTTCTTCCAATTTATTAGTTATTCTGCTCGATATCTGTAATCCTTATTAGCTCTACTCCAAAACATATGCAGTAGGGGACTCTGGCCTAAAAAATTGTTCATAAAAATGGTCATATTTGGCCAGGACCATAGAAAATGGCACCGTTTTATATGTAAGTGGAACAGAAAATCTAACTTCTTAAAGCAGAGGGTCTTGGACTTGTGGTGGGTAACAAAACGCCAAACCCTTCTTCCTTCTACAAACATAAATATATCCAGTTGGCCGTAGTTAGCTACAGCACACTTATTTCTTAAATGTTTTGTTCTTGAATTCAACCTTTCGACTTTGACTACACTATTACGATGTGTGCATTATTGCCTTGGTGATATGCACACAAAGGTTAGTTTTCTCTCCCGTCACTTTATTAACAGTGTAAAATAAAAAAATATACACCAGGAATGCACGCATTTGTTGACATCTTACCTTTGTTTTATCGTTTTATGGTTCATTATCGATTCTCCTCTGGCCTTCATCTCATATATCACGCCCATATTCAAAGTCTACCGTTTCTGGATCTCTCCCTTTTCCTTTATCTTCTAGACATTTAAACCCATTGCTCACGATACAGATACAACTTGCATGTATATATCACATTGTGCTATTCTAGGTCGAAAGGTAAACTATGGCACAGGGTCTCATTCATTCTATTCCCAGGTCATAAATTTAGGTCCGACCCACTAACTTTTGCTACATTCAAATATAGTTTCATGCATTGAAATTGTCTAAACTTTAGTTTCCGTATAGTTAGTGGGAATTCTGTGTACATGATATATAGAATCACTTACTATATAGTTATGCACAGTTTGTAAATAGTATTATGTTTCAACGAGAAGCTTAACCTTCTAACTTGAATAATTTTCTTATTTCTCACACATTTGATTGATTTGTGAATCTTTATAATGAAACTTGTATGTATTCATGGTTTGTCTAGTCAACAAAAGATACTTGAATTCAACAATGAGAAGCTGCATCTTAAATTAGCCAAAGTTGGTAGATTTTATTAACACATATCAGTCGGTCCTTACTTTGACAACTTATTTTAGTTTTTTATTGCAATGAGAAGAGCCGATTGATTGTGTAGAGTGGCATGAAATTTTGATGTCAGTCTTCGTTTTGACTGAATTCATGTCGTACTTAAAGGAGCCAATTTTTTAATAAACATAAATAGCATATGTTTCATCGAGAAGCTTGATCTTCTAATTGAATGGTTTTCTTATTGCTCACATCTGGTTACGCATATTTATAATTAAACATGTATGAATTTATAAGGTTATTAGTGGTTGGATTGTTAGATTTCTTTCAAGTGAACTATAATTAATTAAGGTTTGTTTATTTCAGTTTTTATTTTTAGATTTTTGCTGTTTGCTTGGTTTTTACTTTTAGTTTTGATTTCTTTCAGTTTTCAAAAATTAATTGTTAATAGAAATTATGAATGCTTTAATTTTACTTAATAATTTTATTTAATATTT
>JANIPM010000232.1:7061263-7079961 GCA_027478405.1 Erythroxylum cassinoides
AAATTAAGAATGTGTCAATTAATAATTTAAACTTTTTCAATTTTACTAATTTTGATTATCAATTTTACAATTTTACATTTAATTATTAATTTACAATTAGGTTTAAATGTTGCTTTAATTTTAATTATCAAACTCAATCTCAAATGCAATTGCACAAACTCAAATTCAATGTCATTCATCAATAATTCAACAATTCAATATTAATACCTTAAAATCTACTAAATCACAATCACCGTTCTAATTTCCAATCGGATTCGGACCAAATGACCAATCCATTTGCAAAATGCAATATGCCAACCGAAAACGATCTTTCAAGACTTCAACATCCGTACTTCATTTTGCTATACCGAAATCAACATTCACATTTTTTCCCAAATCTAACACCGAAATCAACCTCAAAACTTTCCCCAATTCCAGCACAACAACACCAATTTTTAACCCCAAATCCACCATCATCCAACAACCAACGCAATCAAACAATCATAAATTTCAAAATGCCATGAAAAATTAAACCAAAAAAATTTCAATCGATCTTCACCAAATCTGGGTCGACGTTGGTTCAGTGGGTGACGGTGTACGGTGTGCGGCTGCCAATGATCTGCGGTGTGCGAGGAGGACGACGGAGAAGGCCGGCGGGACGAAGGCGAGGTGAGACAAGGCAGTCGAGGCGAGGCGAGGAGGAGAAGGCCGGAGGGGAGGCAAGGCGAGGAGGAGAAGGCCGGACGCCGGAGGCCACGCGAAGCAGGCGGCGAGGCAGACCGGAGGCGACCGAAGTCAGGACGGTTGAAGGGAGAGAAGATTTGAAGAAGACGAGGAGAGGGAGAGTCTACGTCAGGGGTGGGAGGGGGAGATAAAATTAGGTTTTAAAATTTTTTTTAACAAAATAATCCCTCAACAACTTATTTTTTACGGAATGACCTCGGAATAATCCGGTATTGGTGGTACCGGCCAGAATCGACCGGTATCGACCGGTATCGACCGGAATTCATCACCGGTATTTTTATGATCGTTCCGATACCGATTCCCGGCTGGTACGGAACGTTCCGGCCGGTACCGGCCGGAACGGTATGAAACACTAAACACTAGTCACAGGTCATTTTGGCCCACCTAGGCCGAATCATTCCTGCCCAGCCGAAGTTTTTTTGGTAGGCACCCCTGTAAATCTATGGTGATTCTTGAAATTGGGGGGATTGCAATGTTTAGAGATGTAATTCTACTCAAGATCTCATTGCAATTGTAAATAAGAAAAGGGAACTTTGCCTATGTCCTCTAGTTGCCTTGAATAAGTTTGTAGGCTCTCCATTAACTACGATTGCAAAAGATATTAAGGAGGTATAAGCTTTGATCCATCCTATAAACTTATTGGGAAATCCATAAGTAGACAAGGAATTCAAGATAAATGGCCAATTAATCGTATTAATTGCTTTTACAAAATTAGTTTTCAAATAACAACATTTTATTGGTTTGTCGGAGGAGTAACCCTTGAAGAGTGCTTGTGCAAGGCATATATTATTCCATTGTTCTTGCCCCTCGCATAGGCTCCTTGACATGGATTGATGAAGTTGTAAAGTGTATCCTTTAGTCTATTAGTTATAATTTTGGAAATCACCTTATAGACCATATTACAACATGAAATAGGTTTATAGTCTTTTAGTCCCTCACTGAGCCTTTGTTTGGATCCTTAGTTGTACAGGGGAAAGGAAAAGAAATATTAAAGGGAAATGAGAAGAAAAGAATGGAAGAGAAATGTGATTTCCTTTCTCTTGTTTGTTTCCCTAATTTACCAAAGGAGGGAATTGAATGGAAGAAAATTTTTTAAGACCTTTATGCCCTTGATTATTATTTTGTTATGGAAGTAAATTGTGGTTGAGAATGTCATTTCCTCTCTTTATCTTCCATTTCCCCTCCTTTCTCACTAATTTGGTGGGAAATGTATTTGGACCAAATTTCTCCTCCATTCTCCTCCATTCTCCCCCTTTCTCTTGTCTTATTTTTGTCCAAACAATGAAAATCAAGAGAAATGCAATTCTCTTCCTTTCTTTTCCCTTGCTTTCCTTCAATCCAAACAAAGACTAAGATAGAATGAAATTAAAGAGGGGATTTACAATAATTTAAGTTAGTTCAAATGCTACATTATAATTAGAACAACCAAAATTTCATAAAGCCAACAAAGTCTACCCATTAGGGTTTTGACATGCCATGCAATATATTGAGAAATTCAAATTGCAATTGAAGACCAAAAACGATTCCGTATTTGTGCAAGTATTGCTATAGAACAAGTTGGCTATTTAAACTAAGTAAAAAATATATATAACACTACAGAAAAGGACACACTCATATTCCTTTCCTTTGAACTGGAATCTTTTACCCAGTTCCCAACAAAATTTACCACATAAACTAATAGTAACAAACTGGGAAAGCATTTTACAGACACAAAAAGAAACAATATCCCCTCATGTGTCTCCAACTATTGCTCCTCCTTTTTATGCCCTTCTTCACTCTCTTCTTTATTCCTCAAAACCCAATAGAAAAACATAAAGAAAGAAGAAGAACTGCACAATCCTCACCAGCTTTTTCATGTCTGTTATGCCCCACCAATTCCATTCTTTTCTTAACTGTAACATAACATTTAATCAATGGTTAAGATATCATAATCAAGGACTCGATCTTACTTGACCCCAACCCAATGCTTATTATCAACCCACTCACCATGTGCTGGGTTTAAATATTACAATCCATCAGTCTTCTGCAGTTTTCAGAAATTTTAAAGATAAGGGTATGTAGAATAGAAGCCTCTCACAAATCACAACCAAGAAAGTTTGTGAATTTCTTATAATAATAACATGAATAAAAAGGTTGAGACACAAAGCTGGCATGTCAGCCAACCTAACCATATAAGAAAAACTTCCCCAAAGAACAAGAAAAAATGTTACAAACAACAGAACAAACAGACTGGTAAAACTATAAACAACGCCAGAAGTGAGGAGTACTTTGTTCTTCATCGTAAACAGTCTCTAAGAGAAAAAAAAATGTAGTCTTGCAATTATGGTTTAGTTAGTACCTCATAAATCATCAAATGTATTTAATAATATCTATAAATTATATGTTTCGAACAAATCATTTAAGCTTTTATCCCCTTTGTTTTACTCTTTGGGAGTCTTTTGTGTTGGATATTGAGGAAATAACTAATATATTACAGTGTTAGCCTAACCGTTAGGATGACATAGGTGCATCATGAACCCACTTGAATGGCGCGGAAACCATAAGAGTCAGAGGGAGGAGGGACTTGAGAGAATGGTCCCCAACAACATTTGCACCAAATGAAGAGAAAGACAAAGGATGTAGGCAATGTCTTCAAAAACCCTACATTACATAGAAGGGTAAAAGCCAACCACTTTCTAGGAAGTGGCAAAGTGAAGGTTATGGGCTCAACAAAAACCATTTGGTAAATGGTAACTCTGGTTATAAAGTTAGAATCTTTTTATCCTTAACTGGCTTGGCTTGGGGACTTGTGAGTGAAAAATGATTCGGCGGTCCAGAACTGTATAAGACGTTTTATGGTCTCCAGCATATCAATCAATCAATTATAAGACATTGGTTGGAACTTTAAAATGCCCTTAAAGATTCTTTTCTTTTTTCTAAAATGCAAATGCAAGAAGAGGAGAGCTTCTTTATCTTACCTTAGGAAAAATCCAATGCATGTGATGTTCAGACCTATACTGTAATGAGCATTTTTGCATTATGGGATCATTCCTTGTATTCTGAAATCTGAACTGGCCCGACCGTCTTTGTTAATAGGGTGGGGAAAAGCTCTTCTCACCTTTTCCCAGAGGTGGTTGGGGTAATTTCAGGTTCATACAAACCTCCAAGCAACAGTCTCATTGTCGAAGAGAGTAGAGAAAATGACTTGTCAAACCCTTGCCTGAGATCGTGAGACATAGTTTTTGCATTTTGCAGCCCATCAACGTCAGTTGATTCACACACTGTCCTTAGAGCTACGGCTTTTGAGCTCACACTTCACTCACATTGCAGTACCTTCGCATTAAATTTACCTGGTACAACTTTCAATATCTAATAGTAATTTTAACGGTAATGCGTCTTGAAAATAACTTAATAATATATTAGTAATATTTCTTATATTTTATCCCTAATATTTGATTTCTTTTAACCTTCGTTTTGATAGAAGGAAAGCAAAAGAAAAGAACGAAAGAGAATTGAACTTATCTTGGTTTTCACCATTTGGACAAAAATAAGTAAAAAGACAGTGAAAAAATAGAGAGAAAACTGAGAAAAGTTTGGGTCAAATATGTTTTTCTTCAAATCGGTAGGAAAGGAGGAGAAATTTAAAATAAGAGAACCCTAATATATATAAATTACAATAGTATCTTTATTTAACTCAACAAAAAGGACACACTCTCAGTTACAATTTTTTTTCACCCAGAGCACAACCCTCCTGGCTTTCTTCCTATTTTCTTCTGCATAACTCCCACCAAAGAAATAAAGTTCATTAATTTCTTAATCTGATTACGAAAATTGCTGCTGCTATAACTAATAAATATGATATTTTGTTGTTATTAATCAATTAATGAATCGATCTCATATGGGCATAATCAAGAGCATAAAGGCTTTAAAAAATTCTTTTGTTCAATATAAGTTTCAATTCCTTCCTTTAATGAATTAAGAAAACAAACAGAAGAAAGGAAGTTCCATTTTTTTTCATTCTTTTCTCTTCTTTTTCGCTTAATATTTCCTTTCCTTTCCTTTGTGTAAGTAAGGATCTAAACAAAGGCTTAAGAATAAAAATTTATAACATCATTGTTATTATTACTACGCCAATAAAAAACATCGAATACAAGTTTCGGTGTTATGAAATAATTAGAGATAATAATGGAAGAGGTCAAAATACTCTCATCATTCACCTTTTCCTCTGGACTTGGTAACTCCATCACTAACTTACCCATTCTCTGATATCTTTCTCCACGCCCACCATCATCATTCTTCTTCTGCTCCTCCACCTTTCCCTTGCAGAACCCAGTTCCGGAACTTTATTGTTTAGATGGAACCCCTTTTGGTAATTTCATGATGAAGGAAAATAGTTGCACACTGATCTAACGTCAGCACGACAGCAACCCGCACTAACTACGAACTCCTTTTCGTAATAAAATAAACGGAACAGAAATACCTTCTCGTATCTCAATTCCGTAGTGGCGGTCGGCGTAATTCTCTTAAACTCAAAGCCCTTTCCCCCAAACCAAATTTCGGACTGCCCCACTTTTCTCAGCTGAAGCTGCTTTTGTATATGTTCTAAAGAGCCGCACTTTAAAAACACGAAAGGAAAAAAGAGCAGAAGACTCATACAAACAGAGACACAGAGCTAAAACACCTTCGCCAGCTGCCCATCTTCAAAGCTCAAAGCTTTCGCCACTTCTAGTACAAATTACCAGTAACAACGAAACAACAAGAACAACCATCGAAACCCATTTCTATTAGCTCTTCTTTGACTAAAGCTTGTTTCTTTCTGTTCGTCTGTCTGTTCTGTTTTGGGTAATCTGAAAATGGAGCTAATCATGGTCTTCAAGTTAGAGCCTTGTGGAATCATCTAGCTAATTAAAAAACACTATTGTTACTGCTGTTACTACTCTTCACTTGTCTTCCGCTGGTGTCTGACTTTTGCTTTGGTTGGGGGGGAAGGGTGGTGATGGGTTGCCGGAAGAGGACGTTGACCGCCGAAAACTTGGATCCAGAAAGGAAGAGAAGCGGCGGTCTTAGGACAAAGCAGGCCGGGAGAGGGTCATGTCGCGGAAGTTAGAGCGTGAACCCACTTGGAAATGTGCAGCAGAGTCTTTTTGACCTGGACTCGTGTGTTGTTGTTGGTGCATGTTTGTTAGAATTTAGTATTTTGTTGTTGTTATTTGATTGAAGAAGGTGATCAGTAATGAGTAATTTATTGAGAGACCTCTTGAGGACGTTCTGTGGTGTTAACCAGTGGTGTTATTCCGTGTTTTGGAAGTTCGGTTGCCAGAATCCCAAGTAACTTCTCTTCTACATCATCTTCAACATCGTTGTTTCCTTCCTTTCCTTTACAAAATTTTTGCATTTTCTTGCTTGGAAGTGTATGCAGCCTGGCTAAAGTGGGCTGTCGCTACTTTGAATATTTAGTTTGAGGTGTTGTTTTCTAGTTTCTCTCAAGAAGGTCTGTTAGTTGACCGGAAAATGAAGCGAAAAGTAAACTAAAGAAAATGACGTTTTATTATATGATGGGTTACTTTTGTTTTTGTGCTTTTAGGAGCTGGAATCTCCAGGAACACAGCCAAATTTGTTTCTCCAACTGCTGAAATACCCTAGTTCTTAGGTTTTTATCGTTTCAAATTACTTCTAATCTTATTTCTTTTTTATTATTGGATGCTGATTTGAAGAAAAAGTTTGCGTTTTTTTAATTGGTTTTGTGGAGGGCTATTTTTCTTGAATGGGGCAAACCATTTGTCCTCGTCACATTCTCTGCATTTTCTTGGCGAAGCAGATGTAAGAGAGTAGAGTTGGGTTAGTTTGGTCCATGAATGGCAGATTAGGATCTCATTGGTGATTGTTTGTCTTTTGTATGATCTGTTATCAAGTAGACCTTTTATTCTTGTTTTTGGAACCTTGTACTGTGCTTCTTTGTGCTTTGTCTTTAGGAATCTTGGTAGAAAGTTGATGCATGTGTTTGACTCAACTATCTCTATTTTGGACCTATTTTTGGGTCTCAAATCTACTGATTCGGAGTTTGTCCTTTTTCATTTGGTTCTATTCCATCTTGTTCTCTCGATTCTTAGGATAAAGGAGAATTTGGACTTTGTACGTTATTTGAAGATTCTGCTGATATTTTCCTTTTTTTTGTATTCTCTGTTTTGCTTCTGCAATTTCTATTGCATAACTGAAGGAAAAAAAGAATTAGTTTAGAACAAGCGCATCAAAGTTTTGTGTTCTTTACTGGCCCTTTTTTCATCATAAAATTCTTGTGTGCCTCCAATAGGATATAGAAATACTTGTTCTTTTTAATCCTTGCACTTCTATTAGCTTTGGATTTTTCAAACTCGTTCTGTAAATGCATGTAATAGTCCAATATGTAATTTTGAATTTGCAGGTTGTTGATTTGGGAAGAATGCTACTACGAACCAACCTCAAGTTCGATTCCTCCAGTCAACTGTGGGAATGAGAACTCAGGACTGCATTTCACGGAACAAGGATACTGGAGTTCTGATACCCATTTCCCAAATCCTTGTTTTCAAGCAAAGGATGCGGTCCACGTGCTTATTAACAAAATGATGTCAAATCATCAAGTCAATGTAGTTGGCGAAGGGTATTTCCCTTTTGCAACTTCTTGTTGGTTACTTTATTTTTGAGCTTTATGTCATTAGTTCTTTCCTTTTTGTATCTTAAGTTCATGAACTCCGTGTTTCTTGTTTCCAGAATAGTTGGACGAGCTGCATTTACATGGAAACATTATTGGATCCTTGCAAACAAGGACATTGGAAATGTCCATCCACCAGAGGTATTCTAACCAACTATTGGCCAGAAGCCCATGATTGTTAAAAATATTGACACATTCAGAGAACTTATTGGACGATAAATTTTGGCTTGTTGATTCTGTTGAAAATGCAATCCTCTTTATTTGCCTGCTTTCAATTGTAGTATGACAAATATTTGTCACCTGTGTAAGAAAGGATTCATCCTCTAAAACCCTGATTTGGTTGTTTTCAAATAATTGCACTGCATTATGAATTTATTGCAAGTATGGGCATTTACATTTGAAATAAAAACATATTTCTTATTTATAAGTGCCTTCGACCCTCCTTACTAGTGAATATCTGTATGCTTTGTATAACTTCCAATATCTGCTGTTTATTTTAGGTATTGAATGAGCTACATCACCAATTTTCAGCAGGCATGCAGGTTTGATAGCTTTCCATTTGTGTCTTTTTCATATATTCCTAACTTGCTATTTGATATAGCATCTTTGTTGCAGACGGTTGCAGTTATTCCTGTTTTTCCTCATGGTGTTGTTCAACTTGGTTCTTTGTTGGCTGTAAGTATATTTTCCTATGTTGCTCAAAATGTTAAGGACATATTGCATTTTGTACGCCTTGTCAATAGCTGGTTTGAGAGTTCCAATCACATTGTTTTTCTTTTTCTATCATTGTTCTTATAAAGGATCCTGGATTCAAGTTAAAATGTGTTAGTGTGAAAGTGTTATGTTAAACATTTTAGTCTTTGGATTTGCTTTCATTCTATGGTGTATATACATGGCTACCTATGAAGTCTTTCCGACTAAGTCAATGCTTTCTGCTTTGGTTGGCCTATTCACTTACATCCATTTTCCAAGTAACTGGATATATAACAAGTCAGTAGTAAGTGTATTGTTCCCCCCTTTCCTATCTTGATATTATTCATCAGGCATCATATGATCCTGTAAGGATATCACATAGTTTTAAGGTTTTGAGTTTATCCAAGCAGTAGTTTTTAGTCTACAACTGTTCGTAACAGAGGATTTCAGCTTATCTTCACATTGGAATGCATATGTAATATCCAATATCAATTCAGGCATTATTATCAATGAATTTTAAGCGTTTCTTTTGATCCTATTTTCTCTTGGAGATTCTTAGGTTACCCCCACATGCAACATGATTGCTACCATGTGCTATATGATCACTTTCTAGCACTAATGCTGCAATAGTGTTCCTTTCATGCTTCATATTTTCCTGAAGCAGTTTGTTGCTTTCTAATCCATTTATTTGTAATTTCTAGATTACAGAGAACATGGGCTTCGTGAATAATGTAAAGAGTTTGATCCTGCAACTAGGATGCATCCCTGGGGCCCTTCTGCCGGGTAACCATTCAAAAAAAGAATCAGTTGAAAGAGTTGGGGTGCCCATTTCTCATGGATTGTCTGCTTCCATGCACTTGATGAACTCTACTCCTTTGTGGCCTGAAGGATCCAGTCACCAAAGCATCTCAGTTCAGGCTTCAAATTTTGTTATTCAACCTTGTCATTCTCAATCTATACAGAGTTTGGATATTGCACGATCAACAATGTTGCCATATGACATGCCCTGTATGACCAATCTTCTGCCTAAATCTCACGAAGGCCACTCCGAAGTAAAAAGTAGACTATCGATGAAGTCAGGAGGCACTTTCAAAGGTTCCCTAGAAAACATTGTTGACGCTGAATTAATCCCCTCAAATTCTGATGCATGGCTGAATCGTCATGACACTTCAAACAATTCAGTGGCTGGATTTAGTTATCAACCTGCTAACAACCAATCTGTCCCCGCTAATATCATCCCAAAATCATTGCAACAGCAGATCTCGTCAGATGCTGTTAACAATCACATTGGTAACAATAGAGTTGCATCACAAAGCTTATCCTTGCCTCAAACAAGGACAAATGAAAGACCCCTTTGTAATCCCCTTGAAGGTTCAGTTATATCTAGTGGAGACTTACTAAACAAAGATGGTGGTCATATGAAGCTATCTTCAGTTCCTTACACTCATTTAAATCCAGAAAAGTTGATAGCTTCATATCTCCATGAGATTGGGCCACAAAATGTTAATTCGTCAAGGGCAGAAGAATTTCTCTCATCCACTCCGGTTGCTCAAGTAAGCTGTAGTCAGATGAATTCTGATGGCTCCTTATATAACAATCTCTGCTCAGGCTTCAAGGAAATGAAGGATGAGCTAATTGATGTTAAAGTTAAACCAGATAATGATTTGTTTCAGGCATTTAGAATCCCATCAACTCACCTAGATGAGTGCATGTCCTTGGCTGAGCACATTTCTGGTACTGATCTTGATTGCCTGAACTATGCAACTGGAAATCAGAATGCCCTTAATGCAGATGCTGCTTATGAGGGTTCGACTGTGCACTGTCCATCGGGGGATGACTTGTATGATATTTTGGGTGTGGATTTTAAAACCAAGTTACTCAATGGCAATTGGAAAAGTTCATTCTCAGATGGTTTGAATGCACAAAACATGAGCAAAGATACTTCAACCTCTATTAATATGCAGGAAGCTAGTTCTGATATTTTCTCAGTTAAGGAACCAGCGGGCAATAGCATTTTCACGGCAACAGACACTGATCATCTTTTAGATGCTGTGGTGTCTAGGGCCCAGTCTGCTGCAAATCAAAGTTCCGATGACAATGTTTCATGCAGAACAACAATGACAAAGATGAGCAGTTCTTCTATTCCCAGTGATTCTTGCACTCATGGTCGTGTTGACATGCCTAATCAACTAAAGAGGGAGTCATTTGATCTTTTAAAGACCCTGGAAAAAGCTGGGACCACTGTTTCCAGCCCTCTCAGATCTGGCTATGTGAAGGATGATAAGGGAACTTCTTCTCATTCTACTTCCATTTATGGGTCTCAGCTGAGTTCATGGGTTGAACAGGCTCATAACATGAGGCGTGATAGCAGTGTTTCAACTGCATTTTCCAAGAAAAGTGAAGAAATGAGCAAACCCAATCGCAAAAGGCTTAAACCTGGAGAGAATTCTCGACCCAGGCCAAAAGATCGTCAAATGATCCAAGATCGTGTGAAAGAGTTGCGAGAAATTGTACCAAATGGAGCAAAAGTAATTAAACATCTAACTTTATTGTTGAAGTAAATGTTGTCTTTTTAGCTATGATGATCCTGCATATAGTTAATAGATGCACTCATTCATCCATTTTGTGGTTGTACAGTGTAGCATAGATGCTCTGCTTGAACGGACCATTAAGCATATGCTTTTCTTGCAAAGTGTGTCCAAGCATGCAGACAAGCTAAAACCAACAGGGGAGTCAAAGGTATGGATGGAGTATGCTGTTGTTATGTCATCGATGATTGTCTTTATGTCTTCTCTAATTATTTTCCTGATCATTGTCATTAAAGTTGTGTCAGGAATGAGTAAAGTTTACTGAAACATTTTGCAAAATGTTTTTACCGATTTTTTAATAGTTTTTAACCTTGGTTTCTTGTGAACATTCTTATTTGGCATGTGAATTTTGTTTGGAGGTGTGGTTTATTCTTGTATGAATATGCAGATTATTAGCAAGGAAGGTGGTGTACTTTTAAAGGATAATTTTGAGGGAGGAGCAACCTGGGCTTTTGAAGTTGGTTCACAATCTATGGTCTGTCCTATAGTAGTTGAAGATTTGAATCCGCCTCGTCAAATGCTTGTGGAGGTAGTAAATACCAATTAGGTTATCCAGATACCGGAATTTTTAATCATTTTATATTTGGATTAACCATATTTTCTCTTTTGACAGATGCTCTGTGAAGAAAGTGGTTTCTTTCTAGAGATAGCTGACCTCATTAGGGGATTGGGACTGACAATCTTGAGAGGGGTTATGGAAGCTCAAAATGACAAGATCTGGGCACGCTTTGCTGTGGAGGTGAGTTTTGAAAATTGATTAATTGCATCATTTGTGTCCTACATGAGACGGAAATGCATAGGTTCCCTTTTCTTTTGGCTTCAAATATCCCTACTTTCTAAATCATTGTTTGAACAGATTCTTGTGTATCCCTGACATTCTTAAAGGTTAGCAAGTAGTTCTTTGATAAAAGAAAGCTTCTGCATGTTGAAAATAATTTTGCCAAATGTTCATGGAATTGCTTAGGCAATGAATTGGCTTGCTGCAACTTAGTGAACCCTAAGCTTTGCATTAAAGCTTAGCTTGGTTAGATTTTTCTTGTATTCAACCTAAAACCAAAGCTTCACTTTTGATAATCTTTTGCACACAATCTCGTTAAAATTCATGTTTGTGGGTGAGAAAGTAATATTAAAACTACCGTTTTCTAATCTGTGACTCCATTTTGGAGTCGTTGCAAAGAAATGGACAAAATTTCTCTGCTTTTGGGTGAACTATACATTTTCAGACATGCAAAGCCAGATGGTATATGTTAAGAACTTCAGCTGATACAATCTCTGTAATTTCTGTACAGGCAAACAGAGATATAACAAGGATGGAAATATTTATGTCACTTGTGCGTCTTTTGGAGCAAACTGTGAAGGGGAACACACCATCAACCAACGCCTTGGAGACTAACCCTTTGATGGGTAATCATGCATTCTCTCAAGCTTCATCAATCCCTGCAACTGGTAGGCCAAGCAGCTTACAGTGAGCTATCTGCTTGTTTCCTAATCTGGATATGTTAAGAGCAGGACCTCTTTGTCTTGCAGTGACTAACATAGATTCCAGTGTCCGGTTCTAACATTCACTAACTTTCTATGATCACCCAGAAGTTGCATGATGTCTATCCTCACTTTACTAAAGGGTGGAGATCTGTTTAGATAAGAATTGACAAACATGAACTTCAGTTTCTGTTACTTTCAGAAGTGGATGGATTCATGATTGTATCAATGACTGTTGGGAAGTAGTATCAGCCAAGTTTAGCAAGTAAAGCTCTAGACTTCCACACATTGGGTCTGCATAATAGTGTTGCTTTGTTGTTCCATAAAATGTATAGGGAGATATGGGGTATGGAATGAAGTGGCTTACAGTTTCAAAAGAAGGTGCTTTCTCTTCGTTTCTCATTATTGTCTTCCTTACCTTTTCTGGTCGTCAGGGGATTTAAACTGGATGGAAGGTTCCACTAAATTCATGATGGTTGTGTGGAGGGAAAGGAAATCAATTTAGGAACAAGGGTTGTTCCTTAAATTTGTCGACAAATCACAGACAACTACGTATGTAGTACATAATTAAATTTTGCAGAAAGAAAAGGTAAAATCGACAATGCCAAGTACTTTGCTGAACGCAAATTGCATTCGATCGTTGTCCTTCAGACGGTAGCATTGACCTCAAGTTCTTGGAATTCAAACTTAGAAACACAATACGCCACATTGAGCTAACTACTTGCAAATTTAAGGATTAGGTAAACTTGAAGATTTAATGGCTCAGCGCATGTCTTGGAGAAAAAAGAAGAAGGAAAAACTAGTTATTTGTTATAGATAGTCACTTCATGGGATTCTGACTCCTTCAGGCTTGAGTCTGAGTTCGAAAAGAATTTAGTAAATTTAGTAAATTTTACTATCTTACTTGTGCATCACTAAAGATTGTGGTGAGAGGTATTATTTTCAATATAGTATATGCTTATGTACTTTAAATGAAATCGAACAAACAACTTAAGCTCAATTTTAGAAAGAGTTAAATAAGATGATTAAGTAGATCTCCTCTTACAAAACACTTATTCTAAGAAGAGACTTTAATGATTATATAGGAGTAACATCTGAAGGATATTCATACACTGATAAGGGTTTCGGGTACAATGATAGGAACAATAGTAAGACTGCTTTGTTGAATTTCACGGTAGCGTTTGAGTCAGTAATAACTAACTCTTTTATCAAGAAAAACAAGGACTTGGTGATGTTTAAGAACATAACCATGAAAACTCAAATTGACTATTTCCTCATAAGCAGAGCGATCGACTTAGTTGCAAGGATTGCAAAGCAATATCTAATGCTTGCTTATTAACTCAGCATAGATTGTTGATTTTGGACCTTACAATTAAGGGTTGGAGGAAGAAGAGAAGTCTTAAAAGGTATAAGTGGAATTTGAAAGAGAATATGGTGGAACAACTTAGGAATAGAATAATATATGAAGAAGAATGAAAATTAAAAGGAGATTCTAACCAGATGTAAAAGAGAGTAGCAACTCTTTAAAGAATATAACTAGAGAGATCTTGGGTATTTCTAAAGGAAATAAGGGTAGTAAGTTGGAGTTTTGGTAGTCTAATGAAGATGTATAAACAAAATGTTAAGATCAAGAGGCCTATAAAGCTCTATTGGAAAGCACCATAGAGGTAGAGAAAGTTACAAACTAACAAAGAAAGAGATGAAGAAAATAATCTCAAAAGTTAAAAGCAAAGCTTACAAAAAAGTTATATCAACGATTGAAAACTGAATATAGAGAAAGGATATTATTAAGTCGAGAGACATAAATCAAGTTCGTTGTATAAAAGATCATTCGATGTTTAAGTCTACCAAAATATCAGATGGGTGGAGACTTAGCATGCTAATTCCTCTATACAAAAATAAGGGGAACTTTGATCTAATGTTGTAACAACTATAGAGATATCAAACTATTTAATCACACCATGAAGTTATAAGAGAAAGTGATAGAGAAGAGAGTGAGAGAGGATGCTTTTTATCTCGGAGAACTAGTTTGGCCGTATGTCAGAAAGATCTATGATAGAAGCTTTACATCTCTTTAGAAGATTAATGGAATATTACAATAAACAACAGTGTAATATACACACATTTTTTATTGATTTAGAGAAGGCGTATAAACATGGTACCTAGGAAAATTATGTGGAGGTGTTTAGAAATTAAAAAAATTCTTATGACTTATATACGAGTTATTAAAGATAAGTATGAAAGTGTAAAGATTAGAGTAAGGATGATAGGAGGAGATATAGATCATTGTTCTATCGATATTAGGCTACATCAATTCACCTCATTAAGCCCTTTTTTGTTTACATTAGTGATGGACGAGCTCCCCAAGAATATCCAAGGAGATATGCCTTAGTGTATATTATTTGTAGATAACATTATTTTAGTAAATGAGACAAAAGAGGGTATCAATGTCAAGCTAGAACTTTGGAAGGATACGTTAGAGTCGAAGGGCTTTAAACTAAATAGGACTAAAGTTGAATACTTAGAGTGTAACTTTTCGAGCTATAGGGTGACTTCTGTTATGAAAGTAAAGGTTGGTTCAAAATTTGTACGACAAAAATAGTGTTTTAAGTATCTGGTATCTATTATCTAAAGTTGTGAAAAGATCGATGAAGACATAGTTCACTGTATCAGATAAGGGTGACTTAAATAGGGAAGTGCATTAGGAGCTTTATGTAACAAGAAGATACCACTCAAGCTCAAAAGTCAATTTTATCGTTTAGCGATTAAGTTGACTATGCTCTATGAGAGAGAATATTAACCCATCAAATAAGTGCATAGTCATAAGCTAATGATGACAAAGATGACGCAGCTATATTGGATGTACAACCTTACTAGAAGAGATAAGATTAACAATATAATGGTAAAAGACAAATTAAAAGTGATTAATATTAATGAAAAATTAAGAGAGGTAAAACTTAGGTGATACGAACATATTAAGAGGAGATACTTTGACGCTATAGTGAAAAGATGTAAGAAGATTTTACTTAGAAATTGTAAGAGGAAAAAAAAAAGACCTAAGAAGAACTGAAAAAATGTAAGAATGATGTGACTATGTTAAAACTTACTAAGAATATAAATCTTAATAAAAAACTTTGCCATACTAGGATGCGGATAAAAGATCACGTAAAGAGGTCCTTCACGTTCTTATAAGTTTTTTAACATTTTTCTTTAAGTCTTATGTATTATGTTTAGCTTTAATATTTAATATGTAGTACTTTCTTCTTAGTTAATTAACCTAAACATTTCTTTGCTTAACCTAAATATTTTTTTATAATGACTTGTTTGATTTGTTTATTAAATTGTCTTTTTACTTGTTTTTCTTTTTCTTTTACTCTTTACCTTGTTTTATATTTATTGTATTATTTATTTTATTACTTATTTTATATTTTTTTATTTATATGCATTTTATATTTTATTATTTTGTTTTATGTGTATTTTTATTTTTATTATTTTTTATTTTCCATATAGTTCTATTGAATACAATCTCTTTTAAGATTATGCAATGTCGAATTTCAAAACTCACGTGTACTTTCACTGAATCAATGTTGTCGTTGTTAACTTGCACATCACTAATCTTTCCGCTGATTAAAATAAAATTTAATGCAACTTTCCAAATTTGAATTTGAGCCTCCTGTCCCTTGTACGTCTTCTGGAGCAAATTGCGAAGGGAAGCACATCAATAACCAATCCGTCGGATAATATAACAATACGATGGTTCAGAACGATGCTCTCACCAGCTCCATCATCAATTCCTGCAACTGGTAGGCCCGAGAGTTTCAGGTGATATGCCACGATTATCCTGGATTTCAGTGTCGGGTAGTCCTTCTAATTCAATGTCTCCTAAAAGTAAAAATCATCATGAGCTTCTCATGTTCTGTTCCGATCAAAGTTAACTCGTTTAGTGATTGTATCAACTAACGTTGCGGTTTTTTCTGATTAAATGAAGGGGGGTTTACCCAAGTACACGTACTTTTCAAGGATATGGGTTTACTCAAGTACACGTACTTTTCAAGGACATGTTATAATTGAACTGCTACATTCCAACTTGGCATTCTTTTTCCCAGGAGACGCATACGAGGAATTTAATTCAATTCTAACATAGTAACCATACAGCCAGTAATCTCCTCATAAAACAGCACCATAGATGTCATCGCTGCTTGGTTTCGAAGATATTTTTAACACTTTTCAGTTTCTTACTGTATTCATTCATACTCTAATGGTCAGTTGAAGCAAATGTTTAGCTTACGTAGCTTAGATGCAAAAAGAATTAATGTATTCGCTACAAGTTGCTGATCACAGAGATATGTCAACCACGTTTGATTCCTGAAGGTTGATAAATCACCAGTAACAATATTGCAAATAAGGACACGGTTATTGCAAGATGGTTTAGACAAGGAAGCCATGTTGGGTTGTGGCGTTGTGATATATTTAATTTCAGTTATTTTAAGATATAGATATTTAGAATTAAATAATTAATAAGCTAAAGTTTATGAAATAATTATGCTTTGTAAATAAAATATAACAAGATCATAATAATTATGAGGTTCAAATAGTATTTAAAATTATTTTTAGATGTTGTTAAGTTAATACTAGAGACACTAATAGCAAAAAGACCAATATGAATTATATTTCTTTAGTTGATCATATATATAAAATTATTTAAATAAATGTGTGATTGTCTATTAAAGAATAAGTTCAGTAAATTCACAAATTTTCATGTAAAATGTTATTTGTGTGTTTAGGGAAAAGGTAAATGTTATAATTGTACAAATGGTACCACCTATAATCTATCCTACTTAGCTCAATTGGTAATTGTTGAATATAATATGAACTATGTGAGCATAATTGATTGATTAATATATGTTTTTATTATTCTAAGTAACTAAAGAAAATGTTTCACTATTTGAAAAATCATTGGCCAGGTAGAATAATACTTTAAAAATCACTTTCAAATGTTATTAAAAGAATAATTTACAAATGTTGGAGAAGTGATATGATTTGACTTAAAAAATAAAAACTAAATTTATATTCTGTATCTAATTGAAAATTTTATGTGACCAAAAGAATAATTATATAGAAAAATCATGTTTGAAAATATTAATCAAAATTACTTTGATATTCTTACTGATTGAGTAATCATGAAGTGTTATTAAATATCAACTCTTAAATATAAATTATTTAATTAAAGAATTTGTATAAGTTGCAACACATTTACGAATTTAATAGGCAATGCATACAGAATGATTGAAGAAAGAAAAAATAATTTAATTAAGTTAGACTTTATTATAAAATATGAAAAACCTTATAATTAAATGTCAGGTATTTGATAAATAGGGACCGATATAAGATATTAAATTTTATTGGGACCTAACTGATATTTAACTAGAATTGATTATAATTTCAGTTAAAGTTTAATTAAAATTAGTATTATAGTTTGATTGAATTATTAAAACTTAAAATTGTTGTACATCTTACAACAACTAATGTTAGGAATCCCACATCGGACAACTATGAGAGCATTCAACAATTTATAATAGTGTGCAAACTTTCCCCTCTTGAGCTAACTTTTGGGAGTGAGTTAGGCCTTCTAACATAATATCAGAGTCAGTTTATTTCGATGGTTTGGGGTAGTGTCTAGTTATGTTCTTTTGCCCAATATGTCCATCAGATGTTCAGTCCTGCTCTTGACTAAAGGGGGTGTGTCAGGAATCCCACATCGGATAACTATGAGAGCAGTCAACAATTTATAATTGTGTGCAAACCTCACTCTCTTGAGCTAGCTTTTGGGGGTGAGTTAGGCCTTTCTAACAGCTAACACTCTTAGTATAGCCCTTAATATACCATTTATAAATTGTTTTTATCAGTGTTGATATTATTAGAAATTAGATATTATAGGCCTAATTTTTAAACTCAAATATGAATTATTATAAAAATTTCATTTTTGATCCCAACCAATAAGTCCAACATATTATATTAACAGTGATTTATGTCTTACAAAATAAAAATTAAGTGAAATTTCAATAAAACAACTTAATCATTCAACAAAAGTTGAGATGCGAAAGGAGGGTGATTTTTCGCGAAGAGCGATGAGGGTGATGATCTACTTGATCTGTAACCATTGTAGAAAGATTCCAATCCTATCCTAATAATAAAACTCTAAACTATAATTGATAAAAGATAATTGAATTATTGAACTACTAAAAACAGTGCAAATAATTTAAAACTTGAGACTAGAGCTTTGCCTCCCACAAAAGACCTACTCTGTTTAAACGAGGATTAGTCTACGAGTGAATGGCTTAAAAGTATTTTCTCATAATTGAAATCCTCATAAGACACATCGTGAGTAAAAAAAAAAACAGTGCAAATAAATTGGCAAAGAGAAATTAAGGAATCAAACATTAAAGTTTCAGTTTACTTATAGGCTATTTTAATTATCATATAAGTTTGATTATCTAGGTTAAAATAACAATTAATCTAAAGCATTTGAAATTTAATTATCTATTTTA
>JANIPM010000232.1:7086494-7096780 GCA_027478405.1 Erythroxylum cassinoides
AAAAGACTTTCTCCTCCCATGCCTCCATGTTTGTTGGTGGAGTTACGCCCTGAGATAGACATTGCTTCAAGAGATGACCAATATTCCTGCTAACTACTCCATATTTACTCTGAAATATAAGACGGTCGTACATCAACCTTGTATATCGCACTAATAAATTTGCGATAACGTATACGAGTTTGCTTTCTCATACTTTATGTATGGTCACATCGAAACCATAATCCCATAAAAATTCTTTCTAAAATTAAAAAAATTGATAACTTATAATGTAATAATATTTATCTAATTAATATATACAAAACAATTAAAAAAGAAAACAAAATTTTATTGTACCTCAAACTCCTGAAAGTGAAATGCCTTTGTGACTTAAGAGATATTCTTCCATACATAACTCTCAAAATCAATCATCTCCTTAAATTTAGATGTCATATTTTTAGAACACGATCTAGATGAAATCAATCTAATATAAGAAAAAGTAATTTATGCCATTTGCAAAACCGAAAAAACTATAACTTAATTAAAAACATATAGTGTTTAATGTGATTTCACTTACAGATTATTGATAATTGTTATGTATTTTCTTCCGTCAGCTCCCTTAGCCCCAGGCTAGTGGCCCTCTCCTTCATTCGATAAAGGGGTAGTGGATGATGTCTAAGTTGGGGATGGTGTAGCATGACGAGCAGCAGGTGATGTCTCATCTGCAACTGTAGGCCCTGGAGGGGGAGGAGGTGAATCAATTGCAGCTGCAGACTGTGACGGTCCATCTTCACAGTAAGTACCTCTGAACATGTCTCTGAACCTGGGCCCCATTATATCACGCTATCTCTTTGGTGCCATATTTCTACCTGAAATTCATTGTTTATTAAATTTTCTAGAAATATCAGAAGTTGAATTCAATATTTTACACAATATATGGAAAAGGAAATAAGACAAATTGTTGAATATCATATTCAAGTACAAAGTTGGAAATAGAAGGTTAACACTTGTTAAAGTCATAGAACAAGAACAATGATAGCCTATATTAAATAGGACGCAGGTTGACCCTTAACTAGTAGGGAGGTTGTTTCATAAATTCATACAGATACAACAACAAATTAACTTTAAAGCCGAGTTTATTGTATTGCATTGATAAATCACAATGATATAATTATTTTCTTGGATTCCATGTGACATGAGAGTTGGTGAAGGTAAATGAGTCCCCGATATTTGGATTTCCGAGAAGGGTCTTGGCATGTTCAAACGCATCAATTGAAACGGTAATATTTCTTACCTCAAGTGTAGGGTTTTTAATACCTTCTTGCAACATCATTTTTCCTATAACTAAACTTATAGAAGATACAGTGAATGAGTCGCCAGATTTAGCATGGAAGACTAACTCTCCAGATGAACTACCAGTATGAAGCAATTTACCTAAAACACAATAAGTATAGAACTTAGATAATGTTATATTAGAAAACCATTAAACGAACCAAAACTATATATTAATGCATACATGAATGTCCAGATGAGGTTTGTGGAATTGAGGATTTTCCCAAAAGAATCGATCTCCCTAATCCTTTGTAGACCGTTGTGACTTCGTTTCTGCCTCTATCGGCATACATGTCATCTTCGAGATTGAAGGAAGCTTAAAATAACATGTAGTATATATCATCAAATGTAAATATATATAATAACTTCATAAAGAGAAATGAGATGTGCATAATAAAGAAAGTGACGTTGTCCAGATAATATAAACACCTTGAAGTAGAAGATCGGCAGTGGAAGGCAAACAATCATTAGTGTATGAAGTGGAAATTTTTCGTACATTTTTTTCCTATGGTTGGGACAATGTTATCACATTCCTTTCAATGAAATGAATTACTACTATCCAGAACCAGTTGTTATGTCGACATTCCTTTATTAAGACTTTGAATTAAAAACTTTACATAATATATTGAAAAGGAAATAATTGATTTGTTGAACAAAATATTCAATTACAAACACAAATTAATTGCTATCATAACTTAATTGTAAATTGCAATAATCTTATTTTATGGAAGAATAAGAATCAAAATCCAGCTCCTCTTCAGATCTCTGACTATTGTCATCCTCTCCAGATGAAATTTCAACATATTTGTTAGATAGATCGTTCAAAGGTTTATTATCGTCATATGTAACATATGCATTTATAAAATAAACATCCTCCTGAAATGTTTCACTTTCAATTCTCTGCTCTCCTTTTTCATGTGATTCAAAATCACCTCTAGGTTTAACTTTGCAAATTACCAATCAATCTGACTTATCTTGTCCTAAGCTTGGAAAAGAGACATAAAACACTTGTTTCGCTTGCATTGCCAACACGAAAGGTTCAAATTGTCTCAATCTTTTTCGGTTGTTGATTTCAACTAGATTGTATCGACTATGCACTTTTGTTCTAGCATTTATAATTGGGTCATACCAGTTACATTTAAATATCACACATTGCTTTATTGACAATGCAGGGTACTTAACTTCAAGTATTTCAATAATTTTATCATAGTAATCGATCAATTTTCCCTGTATGAAAACTTCACTATTTATTGTTGCCATACTATGATTATGATATTCTGTATGATATTTGTATCCATTAACGACATACACTGAATACGATTTAACAGTTCGTAGAGGTCCCTTAGCAAGATCACAAATGAACTTATTCTCTATTAAAATTTTGAAGGCCTACAAAAAAAGAAATTATCATATCAATAAGTATAATGTTATTTCAACACTTAAATCTTATATTCAATTATGAGAATATTTGTAAGTGGAAACTTACATATCTCTCGAACCATCGTGCAAAGTGTATTCCAACCTTATTATTTACTTCATCCTGTGTGTTGTTTAGCATGATCTCGCGTAACAATGCCTCGTATAATCTAAATACATTATTATGTATTTTAGTTATAAACAAGAAAAAATTTGAAAACCGATATAATCATGTTCAACTTACTGCATGAAAGGTTGAACCTCTTGACAGTTCAATAAAATGTAACCATGGCCAGCCTCAATTTCTTGCTCTATTAACATTCTTCTTGTTGCACATCCATATGCTCACCCAGGATATGTGAAAATGGATAAGTTACTATCAGCATCACTCGTTCCTCCCCCATCGTCATTATGAGAAACTTTTCTTTCTCTTGTGTGAACATGTGGCTCAAAATAATGTCCAAAAAATGTACTAGCTTCCTCCACTAAATAAGCAATACATATCGAACCTTTAACTCTAGCTTTGTTTTTGACATTTTTCTTCAAGTGATGCAAATACCTATATTAGAAAATATGGTTATTACAATTTAATAGTTAAAACATTTTATAACTTCCATTACAATAATTTCAATTTGACTTACCTCTCAAATGGATACATCCATTGATATTGAGCTAGACCAGCTAGTTTTGTCTTGTGTGCTAAATGCTCCATAAAATCAAAGAAGCTTGAAGGAAGAATTCCTTCTAACTTGCACAAAATTATTGGAATATCCCTTTCTAGTATTTCCATTTAGGTGAACTTGATTTCGGATGACGTTCAACTTCTAAAAAAAAAACTTATTTTTGTTATCACTTCCCAAACCTTATTCGATAGCAACTCCTGAAATGTGATTGGAATTAGCCTTTACATAAACACGTGACAATCATGACT
The DNA here is from genome assembly GCA_027478405.1 of Erythroxylum cassinoides. Lineage (NCBI taxonomy): Eukaryota > Viridiplantae > Streptophyta > Magnoliopsida > Malpighiales > Erythroxylaceae > Erythroxylum > Erythroxylum cassinoides. The sequence goes on from JANIPM010000232.1 coordinate 7,090,150, forward strand.
TTTCAACCCAAACAATTTGTACTTCCTCATGTCCACACACCTTGCCAAGTTTGAAACATATCCATCGGGAAACTTTATACTTTTCAACCATTCACACAATATTTCCTTTTATTTTTTATCCAAAATGTAACATGCTTTTGAATATTTATTAGTGTGAAGATCCTTATGTAACTAATTCCTTCTAAAAAAAATTGCAAATCTGCTCGTGATTTTATATTGTCTTTTGTCGTCTCTTCAATGTTCATTATGGTATTGAACAAATTGTCAAAAAAATTCTTTTCAATATACATCACATCTATAATATGATGTATCAGATAAGTTTTCCAATATGATAAATCTCAAAAGATGCTTTGTTTTTTCCAACCAAAGTTTTTACTAATACTTGTATTAACTTCATCAGCTTTAAATTATGTAACTTTCAGCAAGCTTAATTCATTGAGCTCCAACAAAATCTCTTCACCAGCTTTGTAAGGGAAAGAAGGTGTTTTTACCATCATATTCTTAATAAACTTTTGTTTATTGCGTCTAAATTGATGATCTGGAGGAAGAAACTTTTTGTGATTGTCAAACCAACACACTTTGCCCCCGTTTGGCAGATAAAAGGTATCAGAATTGTTGCCACAATAAGGACAAGCTAGTTTTCCTGCTGTGCTTCATCCAGACAACATGGCATATGCTGAAAAACCACTAATGATCCACGTCAATGCCGCTCTCAACACAAAATTCTGTTTCAGAAACACATCATATATCTAGACACCATATTCTCAAAGGTGCTACAATTCTGATATCAATGAAGGGCTTGGCACAATCACTGTCAAGAACATATATGCATCCTTCATACACATCTATGGAGGCAAATTGTAAGGAGTTATTATAATTGGCCATGATGAATATTGATGGCTGGATTGACCAAAATGTTGGAATCCGTCCGTCAACAATCCGAACCTTACATTACGACTTTCGACTGCAAACTCAAGAAGGGTGTCGTTGAAATGTTTCATGCCAGTGCATCTAAGGATGACTCATAATTCCGTCTTTCTGTTCGTGTTCATTATGCCATCTCATATGAGATGCAGTAGCATCAGAAGCATATAATCTTTGAAGTCTTGGAGTTAGCGAAAAATAGTACATCCGCTTCCAAGATACTAATTTCTGTTTCATTGAACGTTTTCTAAGTCTGAACCTTGGTTGACCACAAATTTTGCATTCTTATAATTCCACATTATCTCTGTGATACAACATATATCCCAATTTGCAACAATCAATCTTCTCAATGGGCAAACCAAGACCCCTAATAAGTTTCTTTATATTGTAAATTGGGATGTAAAAACTATCAACCAATTCGTTTCATTATTATTAAAATGTTAAACAGAACCAGACGAAGGACGACGTGTTGATAGCCACTTTACCGATGACTTACTGACGAAAGGTAATTTGAAAGCATTTTGTGATGCATATTAATTACCATCGCTAAACACCTCATTTTCTTCCAATTTCAACGACAGATATTGCTACACCATCAGTAGCTGGAAATTTTTCACACAAGTTTTCCGATGGTTTGTGCTTTCTGTTGGTAATTGGCAACGGTTTCTTTACCCCTGCCCATATTCCGTTGATAATTGGATGATTTCTTTTAGTAATTACCGATGGGAACTTTTACCGTTCCTAAATTCCGTTACCAATTTTGTCGCGTGGTTTCCCTCCATGTTTAGTGACAGACATTACAACCGTCGCTAAGCGTAATTTTTCCTAGTGACTTTACCGACTGAAAACTAATTTGCGTCACTAATTTACAACGGTTTAAGTTCTGTCGCTAATATTCCGTCACTAATTCCTTCTTTTCTTGTAGTGTACGTAGAATATGTAGACTTAATATGTATATACAAAATATGCTAGATCGCAAGTATATGCTTCGTATAATCTTCTCATGACAAGTTTTGTTTTTATGATTTTAGTGCATTATCAAACCTTATCTTGTATGCATAAAAATAATCCAACGCCTTCATCAAATACTTGAACAAAACTTTGATGGATGAGTTTGAGTTCATGCATTGATATCATTGACCAGCAGACGTAGATGTACATGAGGCATAATGTGGACACATGCCAAAACCTATATGTTTTCCTCGACGCTTGAAATACTAAGCAAGATATGTTATGCAACACATGTACAAAGCTTCCGGTTCAAAATTTGTAACATCACATACAAAAGTCAAAATTTGGCAACTCACGTTGAAGCTATGTTTGACTTTCCATATTCAATTTGCTTCTGACTCATTGCTTGAGCTAGAATTTTAAATTTCATTGACTACTGCCGCTAATCCCTTCATCTATTAGCAGAGAAACGTTCTGTGTAATTTTGCCATATATGATAGAGTTTGTATGTGTATTATTTAGATTATAATTATAACATAAAATTCCAAGTAAATGATAATTGATATATTCTTTATTATGTAATCCTTGTTAAGCTTATCTTATTATTTAAGTATGTTTAGATTATTATTTCAATTATAACCATTACAAACTCTATTTATTATAATAATTCGTAGGATATAGTAATTTCTGAAATATATAATTAATACTTACAATCATCATGTATAATTAATTTGATATTAGTTGTAACTATCATACAGTAAGAAAATAATAATATTAGGACCATGTAGAATCTATTAATTAATTATAGGTTGTACTCAATAAACAAATGTTTATTTATCTAGTAAATTTTAACAAGTGTTAATTTGTATATATTGATTTCATATGGATGAAGATAAGCAAATTATATATATACATACCTTAGCAACTCAATTGCTGCCTGCCACATTAGTAACGCAATTACACCATAAATATATATGTTGTTTATTGTCTTTTTATCAACAAGGTGACAACTGCATTTCAATCTTTACACTTTCATTCTTAAAACATGAATGAAATGAGGGAAACTTCGCACCTTTCGTTAAATTAAACGTCTCGTTATTTTTATTGTTGTTCACTACGAAATCGATGGCTATCAAGTACAACTAATCCTCCCAACTAACGTTGGCCTTTATCTTCACGCGGGACTCTCCACGTCAGCACCCTATCAAACTTTGACTTCGGTAACTTCAAATAAATTGCCAAAACTACACAACGCCTGCATTGTGCCTTCTCCTTCTCCTTTTTAAGTACCCTTTTTCAAGAATCACTCCACGCTCGTATCCTTAGGAAGAACATCTGTCTCGTTACTCCTGTCCATTAGCATTAACTGAGAATTCTGAGTCCGGGCTAGAAAACCATTTCCAATCGACATGGCTGATTCAGATCTCTCAATCATTCTTCCAAGGGTTCTCATTGTCTCCCGGCGAACGGTTCGCAAGAACAAGTTTGTAGATTTTGTGGGTATGTTTTTGTAACTTGTCTACCTTTCTATTCTTTTGATCGCATATCCTTTGGTCATTTGAAGAAGGGCATAGATTTGTTAAATCAATGATCCGTTAATTATTATCTTTATCCTATGTATGTTTACATTCAACCTTTCCATCAATCGCATACAAATGTTAACCATGAATGACTTAATGTGCTCTTCCCGCTCTATCACGTCTAACAGATCGTGTCATTTATGCTATAAGTATCTGCAGTAAATAATGCAAAAGAAGATTGAAGACTAGAGATTGGTTCAAAGGATTGATGTTGTCTAATTTGATGAACAGGAGAGTATCATTTAGATCTTATAGTGAGCTACGGAGCAGTACCAGTTATAGTCCCTAGGGTAAGTGGACTCCACATGTTGTTGGAAAGCTTCGAGCCAATCCATGGCGTCCTTCTTTGTGAAGGTGAAGACATCGATCCGTCCCACTATGACGCAGAGCTTTCTGGGTTTTCACCTGAAGAGCTTGAAGAGATTAAAAAAGCTCATGCAAGCGACACAGCCATTGACAGAGAGAAAGACACAATTGAACTGAGGCTGGCAAAGCTTTGCCTTGAGAGAAACATACCATACTTAGGAATCTGCAGAGGGTCGCAGGTTCTTAACGTTGCATGCGGAGGCACACTCTATCAAGATATAGGGAGAGAGCTCTCATTAAAAATCTTTAAGGACCAAAGAGTAGAGCATATCAACTATGAGAATTACGACAAACACCGTCATGTGATTAAGGTTGAAGAGAACACTCCTTTACACCGCTGGTTTAAGGATTCTTTGGAAGAAAATAAGATGGAAATCATGGTGAATAGTTATCATCATCAAGGTGTGAAGAAATTAGCTCCAAGATTTGTGCCAATGGCTTTTGCACCAGATGGTTTAGTTGAAGGTTTTTATGATCCTGATACTTACAATCCTGACGAGGGAAAGTTCATTATGGGACTTCAGTTTCATCCAGAGAGAATGAGATGTCAAGACACTGATGATTTTGACTATCCTGGTTGTCCAGCTGCATATAAGGTAAAGCTAAAATCGACCCCGAAAGATTTATATCTCTTTCGGAATTCTTATGTTTCACAGTTACTTAGAATTCAGAATATCTTGTCATATGATTGTGCAGGAATTTGTGAAGGCAGTGATTGCATATAAGAAAAGGCTTATTTGTTCGTCGTCTGTACCGAAAGCCCCAAAACTTAACCAGGAGCTGGAGACAAAGAGACGGATCATCGTTAGAAGTTTCTCTATCGCTAGGAACATGTACAGCTCAGGATGTGGAATGATTTCAGGCCAAGAATCTGACTTAGAAGTTGGAGCTGAGTTCCTACAGGTTAGTTGTTTCTTGAAAGAAGAACTGACACTTATTCCAGAGTCCTGAAAAGGACATGTTGTTAGTAGAGTTAAAGGCTTTTCAAATAGTAGACTGCAAACGGTAATGCAATTACTGAGTTATTACAGCAAATATAACTGGTTGAATGTATAATTGATAATTGCAGGCGAACACAGCACTGAGCTTGCAGCAGGTGAATAGGCTGAAGCAAATGGGAGCAACGGTGAGAAATGGAGGTGAGTATAGAGAGAGATTGACGATGAATGAGGAGAGGGAGAGAATTGGAAGGGCGGTAATGGGGAAGATGTCTATTGGCCAACTATCAGATCTCATGTCCTTTTATCATGTGATGGGAAAGATATGTTCAGAGGTCTTGGAGAGAAAAGTGAATGAAGTTGAGAACAAATGAGTTGGGGCATGTCCTGCTTAGTCATTTCTTTGTTCAGAAATAGTGTTTTTAAGTTATAAACAAAATGAAATTTAACATTCCAATTTTGGAACATTCGACGCGATGACTCAATTTATTTAGTGTGATACGGCAACAACTTAGAATAAATGTGTAGATCATCTCTATTTTAATGATTATTCTCAAACCTAAATTCAATCAATCTAAAAAGACCTTTTACTTCTAAAACAGTAAGGAATTGGTAACAGAGAGTATAAAGATTGTAGGAATTGAATTAAAGCCACAAGTTAGAACTTACTTAACAAGTTGAATCAATCCTTAAGGTAAAACAAGCAAGAATCTGAATTCTCTCTTGAAGAATGTTTTCTAATTCTATTCATGTCTAAAAAAAACTCGTGTTCATGCTTAAAGCAAGGATTTAAATACTCTTTGTAATGTAAACCTTAACAAAGATAACCTAAAAACCATAAAGAAAGTTCAAAATATCAAAAAGACTTTTTTGAAACAAATCTGCCCAAGAACAAATCCCACATGGATTTGGGCTTCAAAACTAATTAAAATTGACTAGTCCTAGTTAAAATAGGATAAGAAAACCATAAAAATAAAAGACTAACTTAAGAGGGGTGAATTGGGCTTTTAAACTAGGCCCACAAGCTTGGTTCCTTAAAATAAAATATGTACATGACTCTTTTAATGAAGCACATGCACACTTAATGTAAATCAGCCTATGACAAGGCCTAAAAGAAGTCCACATGCCCTTTACAAGATAAAATAAGCCCAAGCCCATCGATTAGACTAGTGATTGTGAAAATTGGCTAAATGTTAGCCCTCTTGGTTCGATGCCTCCAATGTGCACACATACTTAGGAATCTTCCTAAGCACTTCCCCAAGTTTGATCAACAAAACTTCTTGAAGTCCTTAAGAAATAAAAGCTTGTGCATAAATCTGAAATTGAGCTTTAAGCTTGTTGGAGCGTGACCTCGTAATTAGACCCATTGTCATCCTCAAGCCTCCATTGCCTTGGTGAGTTGCATTATTTCCTCCCTCCTCAAAAGGATTAGTTCTCGAATCAAGACCTATATTATCAAAGGGAGATAGATCAGAAACATTAAAAGTAGCACTAACACCATACCCACCTGGCAAATCCACCCTATAGGCGTTATCATTGATGCATTCAAGCACTTGAAAAGGACCATCGCCTCTAGGATCGATCTTAGACTTCCTTTGTTTAGGAAATCTCTCCTTCCTAAAGTGAACCCAAACCCAATTTCCAGACTCAGACTTCATCACCCTGTGCCCTTGATTGGCTCTTTTAGCATACTTCTTATTCTTTTCCTCAATGTGCTGCCTAGCTTTCTCATGTATTGTCTTAACTAATTTAGGCCTTTTGCTACTCATCTACATTAACAATCTCATTCAAGGGTAAAGGAAACTAATCCAATGGAGTTAATGGGTTAAAACCATACACAATCTTAAATGGAGAATAACCTGCAGAAGAATG
>JANIPM010000232.1:7148407-7160777 GCA_027478405.1 Erythroxylum cassinoides
TTTTGCTGTTCGACTATTGCTATTGTTATTTTGTTGTTACTATTACTATTTTTAGTTATTTTATTGATACTGAAATTTTCAAAATATTATTAACTAATGTTATGATCACTTAATATTTAGTGAGTGTGTGAACTTACAAATTGGGTCACTTATATATAGATATTAAATTTTAATAAAAAATATATATTTTTAAAATTTACACGTTTATCATTTCCCGATTTATTGGAGCTTTTTTTAACTTAACTTCTAACCTATTAAAATGTTAGAACGGCCTTCAAAGAATTGCTGTTTGAGCGAGTTAAGACAACCCAGAATGCTTATATAGAATGCTACAAAGGAATAAAACCCAGAATACTTGATTCTTTTTTATTTAGAAGGCTATGATACTATAAAGAAGCTGGAGATTGAGAAAAATATAAAGAGGAAGAAACTATAGATAGATCAAAAGATGAGAGAATTTTATATTTCTATGTACATCATCAAATGTATAAGGGGTATTTATATATAATGGGGCAAACTAAATAAAGTTTTTAGTATATTTATACTTTTTTCTACCCTTTGTTCTTTTTTGAAAAAGACAACCTTTTGTTTAATAATGTTTAGGATTTTAATTTAATTTATGTTAAATATTAAGTTAGCTCATATACTCAATATATATAATATTTGCAAAAAAAATTCATCTTTTATGTGGATTTTCAAGTTAGAATATGTTAAATTCAAGATTTAAAGAATTTTATGATAATTTATAATAGAGTAAAATAATTAAAAAATATTGTAAAAATGTTTATATTAATTCTTAATTGCTTAAAGCTAACACTGTATTTATTAGTTAATAAAACAAATCAAGATTTCTTTTTTTAATTTCAATGAAAATTTTAAACTTTTATTTTATTATATATATTTATTTAATATTATAAATAACATTTATAATTATTAAATATTAAATTATATAAGATAGTAAGTATTCCCTGTCATAACGATATTAAAATTTAATAATTTAAAATGAAGTTAAGTGTGCTTAAAAAATTTTATAAAAACACTTAAAAATCAAACTCAAAACTTCTTTTTTTTTTTTGTGATTAACACAGTCGATAGAATGATATGGACAAATGCATGCGGTAGACATGCTAATCGACTGGTATATAATAACAGAGATTCAGAATGTCAGTCAAAATTGAGAAAATCCCAGCTGTTCAAGATGGATAGATGCCCATTTCCCATTGGCTGTACCTTATTCTAACAAGATTAGCACTTATTTTATATACCAAAATAAATATTCTACGCTATAAACATATCGAGGTGTGAATTAAGATTAAAATACAATAGTACTTATGTTCTTTGTCACAAGCAACTAATTGATTTTCCCGTAAGATATAAGTTTGTTTTACCAAGTCCAAGGAGCACCCTGACCCTAAGACTATTGTTCTATAAATAGATTGTTTTTGCTTCCCAGTCTGCCAAGCAGCAACGATGGAAATTGCATCTTCAACCCCAGAGAACACTGAACCTTCCACTAATAAAACGGTATGTGCTAAGTTACTTGAGTTTGCAAGGAAAACAAAGGATCTTGGGCAACGTGATTCAAGAAGGATTTGCCACGCGATAAAAGTTTCACTTTCAGTGACTATTGTCACCTTATTATTCTACTTCGATCCCCTCAATCTTGGAGGATTCAGTTTCACTGCTATATTTGCGGTCTTGAGTGTTGTCCAGGTCCTTGAGTTTTCAGTTGGTAAAACCCTGAACCATTTTTCAAGTTAATGTTACCATATAATGCAACATAAACGTTAAATATTCATCGAGATTGCATGAACTTTTCTAACATGGACATGTACACTTCCAAATTTCTACAGGAGCATCGCTGGGAAGGGGTATAAACAGGATGGTAGGAACACTTATAGGCGTAATACTTGGTCCTCCTGCTCATCACTTGGCAACCATTTCTGGCAAGACGGGGATGCCCATAGTCATTACTCTTTTCCTCATCATAGTGTGTAAGTTTAATTAAGGAAACTAGCATGATTTGAGAATCCAAAAAACTCTACAATTGACTAAAAATATTCTCTAATTACTTGTTGCAGCTGCTATATTATCATTCATGAGATGCATTCCCAGAATAACTGCGAGATATGATAACGGTCTGTTGATGTTATTATTAACCTTCTGCTTGGTTTGTGTATCGAGTTATGAGGATGATGACGCACTAGCGATAGCCAAACACAGGATAATAGCGATTGTAATTGGCAGCTGTACTTCAATGGTTATTTCCATCTTCATTTTCCCAGTTTGGATTGGAGAGGATCTTCACAATCTTGTTGCCAGGAACGTGGAAAAGATTGGTGATTTTCTTGAAGGTCATCTTTTTGTTCATATCCATCTGTGTCAGATGTCTATATATGGTTAAATTCATTCATACATGCAACTCCCAAGATATATTTGTAAATTTGATCAAGGTAAAACATAACAGGATTCGGAGGTGAATACTTCCAAGTGCGTGGAGATGGAGAATCCAACATTGATGACAAGTCATTTCTTCAAGGATACATATCTGTCCTCACTTCAAAAGAGACTGAAGAGAACATGGTGAGATAAGAGCTCTGTAAGATCACCTTTTCTATTTCCGTATATGGAAATTCCAATCCCATCTGATTAAATACGTGCATGCATTACAGGCAAACATGGCATTTTGGGAACCATGTCATGGTCGGTTCAGGTTCCGTCATCCTTGGAAACAATACCTAAAAGTTGGAGCCACGACCCGCCGATGTGCCTACAAAATCGAAGCCCTTCATGGCTATCTTACCTCCGACACTCAAGTATAGTAGCCAATTGAAATCTCAACTGTTCTTGCTAGCTAGGAAATGTTTATAAGCAACAAAATAAGCACTTTCCAAAATAAGTAGAGTTAGATAATGAACATTATAGTTATGACAGGGTCCCTCAATGCAGAACCATCCACACCCTCAATGCAGAATCATTCTGATCAGTACATGGGAAAAGTGTTACACTATCAGATTTACATACTATCGTTTTCGTATAATATACACGAAAACTTCCACCTTCTTACCATCTAGTTAAAACACGTAAAAATATCGTTATTTGATACCGTTTCATGTTTTTACCTTTGTCTCTGCCGACCAGACTCCACTACAGATTCGCAGGAGAATACAGGAGCCATGCACAACAATCGCGTTAGAGTGTGGGAAAGCATTGAAGGAATTGGCTACAACGTCAAAAAGAATGAGAAGATCAACTTTGGCAGATACCCACTTAGCCAACGCAAAAGCTGAAGCAGAAAACCTAAAGTCCATGCTTAAAACACAATGGTGGGAGTACGCTAATATGCTAGAAATAACACCAGCATTAGCTGTGGTCTCACTGCTTTTGGAGGTTGTGGAATGCACAGAAAAAATAGGTGTGGCTTTTCGAGAACTGTCCTCCGTTGCTCGATTCAAGAACGACCAAGAAAACTCGCTTCACCGACGATCAGTTCAGCCTATAGCCAGTATGGCACAGTCTATAGAAGAACATGAGCTTGCAGTCACAATTGAGCAGTAACAGAAGAGAAGGGGAAAATAATTTTGGTATAAGGTTTCACCACCCTAGTAGATGTATATAGTCTGTGGCATTAAAATCGGATTCATACCCTGTAGCTCCCTTAAGAATCTATGTAGTTACGGCTATTGCAAGTAAGTTGAAGAACAAACCATGAGGTCTAGCGTTTGTATCAATCAGTGTCAAAGAGAGAGTTTTGTTACATTCGAAAGAAAAAACATTTTAATCAGAAGTACATGAGCACACAATCAAGCTCTTTTTGGTAGATAGGAGCTCGTAGGTGATAATTGGTAAATACATTGAGAGTCATAGAATAAATCAATTTGAGAGGACAGAACATTATTAATTAATTAACTAGTTTAACACAAACCTCATATGCATGGAGATGTACTTCAAATTGATCTTCTCAAACGTTCGAATGCTAAGCAAGAGAAAGAAAATGTCTAAAAACAACCAAATGGATTTGGTTAATCATATTTTTATAGAGACGGGGATTTCATGAATCGGTTAAAATAATCAAAAATTGAAATTATTGAACGTGATTCATGCCAAATAACACCTGATCATGTTCTTGGCATTAAAGTTTGAAAGCCAAAAAACGAATCTGAAAGCTCCTTCAAAGTATAATCGTTTAGAGGTCAAACGTAGCTGTCAAAGATTGCAATATCGTCTCTGATAGGATCAAGATGGAGTTCCAAGTTTGAATCATTCTCTCACAGTCGTTATTTTATAATTAATTTCGTTGAAACAGTCTTAAATTCCACACAAGCTCCATTGATAGGGATGAAGCTGGTTGCAGATTCGGTAGACGTGGTTCAGAACTCTTATTTTAGAAGTTCGTATGTGTATTCGTGTATTTGCGTATCGTAGGAGACAGAAGTATATGAGAAGAATGAATGAATTTTCATTTAATCTCTTTACTGTTTTTATACACTTAGCTGTCAACAACTTGTTAACAGTCTTTACACCGACAAACTTTAACTGCTGATTACATTTTCTTGTTCTTGAATCTTTAGACTTCTAAGATACTAACAAGAACAATCTTCCTAAGGCCTAAACAATTCTTTTTTCTTATTTTCAAACTATAGGCGTTGGTTTCGAAAACACAATCTTACTTGGATCTTCTAAGTTGTTTGTGCTTCTTATAATCATTTCTCTTTAGAACTTATACTTCAAAGATTGATTCTACTGCGCTGTGACAGTCATCAATACTATCACATCTCTTCTACCAGCTATAATGAAAATATATTTGGTACTGAAGTTCGAGGTTAGTAACCCGTATGTGTCACAGCCCATTGCTGCTATTCTAATTATCAAGAATTGAAGGGTGAAAAGGAAAGAAAAATCTTTATGGCTTCTTTTGACAAAAGTTTGCATCCACATAGTTTAGCGAGGAATAGTTACATGCAAATGATTTTCCATTGGGCTAGAGTTAATCAGTACTTGATGACCAGCTATAGGATTTGATGCTGCAATGGAAAGTCAAGCAATTCTAGGCTTCTTGTAAGTGCCACCATTATGGTGCAAAGGATCTGGACCAGAGGGAGCCGTCCTCAAATCTCTAGCCATAGACTTTTCACCATCCTCGGTGATCATTGGCGCATGCGTGCCACCACTCTTTAAGATAATTCGTGGAACCTGCATCAAAGCGACCACAAACAAAGTGACACCAAATTATAATAATCTAACAGACAACGTCAGCAGATCAGAGAACAAGGACTCAGTCTGTTACGAAACTTTTCTGCTTGACACCGTTTCTTCATGGAAGCACCTCAGCCTACCATGGCAACCTGTCAAAACAAGTATACCTTTTAAGCTTTCTATGTCTAGTTGTTCACTTTGCTGAGAAAGGGGTTCTCACCAGAAGCTTCTTCTATGACAACCGAGAATACGAAGATAGCCACGAACGAGAAAAGGTAAAACTTGGTTTTGGGAGCCAATTCAATGTAAAACGTTTATCAGTACTTGCGCATGAGAAGTTAGTAGATTGGCGTAAGCAAGAGATGTTAAGGACTAGGGAGAGTAACAATAAGTGACATCAAGTGGATTTATAGAGCAATAAGGCATACAGAACGGTTGTAGGGGTGAAATAAGTTGTGAAAAATGATTGCCATGCAGCCATTTTTTGAGAAATCATTAGCGTAAGACTCGAGAGTCAGGAGATCTGCTTCATCCTTGACGTATAACGCCTGACAGCGCCGTCTTTAGTGAATGATCACCACTATCAACCTCGCCCCCAAACTCAGCTAGACATGTCAGCCGGAAGTGGAACAGATCTTCTGTCCCAATGCTCTATGGATTAGAATGTTTGAGATCTGCTCCCCTCATGTAAGTTTCATGTGGCATTATCACCTGCACGTTGATAACTCAAAATAGTATGCACACGATCAATTGCCAAGTTAATACACGTCAAAAGGAAAGAATCGCCCGTTCAAGGTGCTCACACATTTTAGCCGGACAAAATAGTGGAAAAGTAAATCACAATTTAATCTCATTTAGCTTATAAAAAAGCGGCTCAATATTTAGTACGCACAAGACAGCTAATGCACACTCTGATGAGATGTGAAGGTTTCATAATAGGTTCGATTAAATTTTGAATAGATTCGACAATTTAAAATCAAAATTTTTGAATTTAAAGTTTAATTAAATTTTGAATTTGACTTCAGAATTTTAAATTTATATTTTAATTTAAATTAAATATTTTGTGTTTACATCAAATTCTCAACATGATAAATTAAGAAATTATTACAAGCTTTAAATAAATGATTTATTAAGAAAATCTAACAAATGTAGATATTGCCAATTTCAATCAATAAAATAACTTGTAGCTTAAGAAAGTAAGAAACTCAAAAACAGTAAAAGAAAGACACCAAACAGGCAAGGACTCTGTCAAGCTTCCAACCTTGGATCTTATGCATCTCTAAACATAACGTTAAAGACCCATTTTCTTCCTTGTTTTCCCTACAAACATGTCTCTGGATTTGATCATGCCAGGAAAAATTCCACAGACGGTCATAAATGGAAGTTGTGCTACAGCATCCCTTCTGCCAAGGGAAACAATTGCTAGTGTTGAACCAGGCTTGTAACTGGCCAATTTGCTTTCCTGTTTTCCGGTCATTAATAACTTCAAGTTCTTAGCAGTCATCGAAGCTTGATTTTGAGCCAAGTACCCTTGCTTGATTTCCTGTTGTGCACAAGCACAGTAGAATGATAGAGTCTCGAAAACAATTTTCCATTTAGAAGACAATGCATGGAGTGCTAACATCCCACGACGAGCACTCTCAACAAATAAAATTTAGACGCTTCTTTGTCATAATTTGCACCAAGCATTACCATAACTACACCAAACTATAGTTATTTCTATGAATGACATCAATGCAAAGTTTGGAAACGGTGTTTTTAGTTCTGATAAATATAGTAAACTGCACAATTCACCGAATTATGGTCAACAATCATTGCCATACCAGTCAAGATAAAAACCAGTGGTACATTTCACCAAGGAGTTAACTCATAATCATTTCTAGAGTGTCTTATGGAAAATAGAAGCTTAGGTTCCTATAAAGTTGATTAGAAGATACATGTTGACAATGATAAGAAAACTCAGGTTGATGAATTAATATCCAATATATTCCCTTTAAAGAGATAAGATGATCGTTGCTATAATTGCAGCAACTCCATTACTCTTTTAGACTTTTACAAGGTTAGATAAGTGGTTTCCTGAGGTGCTGTCTGGGGCACCAAACAATTCAAGCATGCAAGAGGTACTATTTGTAGGAAAACAGAGGATCCTAGCAAAGACAAATTACTAACAGATTGGGTGAGAACTTACTGGAATATCAGTAATATCTCCAACAGCAAATATATTCTTTCGACCCTTGACTCTCAAATGCTCGTCAACCATCAACCTTCCATGTTTGTCCAAGCTATCCTTCAGCATAGTATCCTTAAGCCAGGTTGAACCTAGTGGCTTCCCGGTGCATAGGAAATGGCAATCTGCTCTTAGAGTTTCCCCTGTTGAAGTGTGGTATGTCTTTCCATCATTACTATCTGCTGTAGAGTTCAAATCAACTCTTTGTTGTAATTTCACTTCAACATTCTTCGATCTCAACCATTCCAGTGCTTTATCTGCAGCTTTTTGCCCAATAAATTCCAACAACCTTGATCCACTATGCACCAGAGTAACATTTTTCTCTGGGAAATCAACTGCAATTTCTCCAGCAAATTCAACACCTGTTGGACCTCCTCCAACAATCAAAATGGACTGTGCAGATGTAATCTTTTCGTTATCTGCCAGAGTAAAATAGAACTATTAGTTTGAGCAAGTTTATTAAAGATACAACTTAGTAAAAGTATTCAGCCCCAGTATATTCATTCTTGCTTTAAACAATTCATCAAAACCCGTAACAATGAGATCCAAGCAGGAATATGATAATCTAGATAGCATGACTATGAAACTTCTATCATCACTATTTTCCTATATTGAAACAAAAACCAATAGAGGCTCAGTAAGAATAGTAAGGCCCACTCCATCAGCCTCGTCTGTCCTTTTTTTTTTTTTTTTGAAAAATGAGAAGAAAAATTGAGTACATTCACAAGATTAATCGTTGCTGAACTCCAAATTTCAAACTGAAAAGAGCTTAACATGTAACATTTCAGTTTATTTCAATCTGCCTAACTTTCAGTTGCATTTTCAAAGAATCCATAAACAATTCACGTCTGTCAGAAAGATCCAAGCAACAAATTAATATGAATACGTAACTGAAAAAGGCTAAACTGGAAATTTGCAATAGTATTCAATTCAGGTAATCATATCTGATGTGTAATCTCTGCTAGAAATCAGGTAACACACTTTTCCCTACCAAACTGCAATATGCACAACTGTGCCCAATCAAGAATCTAGAGCAATTCAAAACTGAAAATATCCTATTTAGCTATGTGTTCATGAGTTGGTGCTTTAAACCTTTCTAACCAGCAAAGCAATAGACTCTAACCCAATAAGATCTAGCTTTTTCATGCTATTTAGATTTAGGTCTGCTTTGGGAAAATCTGTCTGTGGAAAATCTATGTGCATTAAAAGTCTACGTATAGAAATATTGAAACCGATAAATCTGAGGAAAATGGCTATGAACAAATGAATATGGATATTTTTATCTTCAGTGCCACCAAACACGCCCAGTTGTACACTCTCTAGATTTAGATTCTACTATCTGGGGCTCCAACATACCTCTCTACTTAAGAATACCACACAATTGCAGCAGGTCTAAGCAAACGGTCTCTAATTGGCTAAACAATGAACTGCAGCATATATAAGGATTTCCAATTTCATCAACTGACTTAAAAAATCTAAATGGCAACAATACAACTTGTGTGGTAGAAGGATTTGAATTTGAGTGGAAGGAAATGAAATGCGTTTGAATGGCTGCTGCGGCTTACTTACCTTCTTTGAACTCATTAAGTCTTTGTTCCCTGGTTTGTGGGACAGGATCATTATGGCCAGTGGCAATGACAAGATAGTCGTAGGGAATTTCCTGGCCTTCAGCAGTCAATACTTCTTTTTCAGTGATGTTCACTGCAACGGAAGTAACAATTCGACCATTGGTAAGGTAATCTCTGTGATTGATCACTGATCTCTCTCCAAAAGATGGCTCCACCATTGCCCTCAGGCATGCCCATGTGATCTCAAAATACTCCTTCCTGATTTAAATGTGCACCGATTCAGAACAAATCTTTGGAAAAATGAAACTAAAGAAGGATGGGACTATGTAAGATAGGGGCTCTTCTAGCTTCTTGACCAATAAATCCACGAAGCAGCAGCTATACAGGAGTGTTTCCATGTTTACAACAGAAGCTATAAAAGAATGCAAAGAGATATTAGCTTGGAACCAACCATCCCATCTGTCAGAAGAGCTCGATGCTGTCAAATCCGAACTGAAGCACAATCTTTCTAAAGATAATAAAACAAAGCACTGCATGAACTTCCGTTTCTGGTTACTCAATTCAACACCCGTCAAATAGAACCATATGGGTTGACTCAAAATCCACCAACCCCTCGTACCAATAAGTGAAAAAAAGATGAACAATAGCAACAGCAACAACAAATAGAACTTCACTTCCTTCAACTTAAATCATTGTATGCAATAAAAATACAAAAGTAAAATCAGGTGCAATCAAATGACGTCGATGAGGAAGTAAAGAAAAGACTAAATGAGAAATGATCGACTGGGTAGACGAGAAGAAAGCTTACGGATCAATAAGGGTAACATCAGCATCGAACTGGAGAGATTTGGAGAGCAATGAACCGGCAACCCCTCCGCCAATTACCACCACCCTCCTTCCTCCTCCGCCATCCATTTCGGGGGTTCAGGCTCTGCAAAGACGAAATCTTTTTCTTCGTCAATACGATTAAGAGTGAAGACACAAGGACCCTCATAAATACAGCCAAGTGTAAAGTGTAGCAGTTGTCAGAATTTTTTATGGTAATATCATATGATTGGTCAATTTTTTGTAAAATGAGCTTCTCATGTTTCTCTGACCCCAAACTCAAACCCAAACCGATTTGCGATTTTGAAACCAGAGTTCCACTTGGGCTTCACTCGAAGCCCTTATGGACCAGGAAACTTCATGTTCAACTTTAGCATCCCTTGCAGCAATTTTTATTAACTTAAATTGATAGATTTTAAGATTAATTTTAAATTTTAAGCTAGACTTAAACTCGAACTATTCAATCTAAATTAAAATTTTTAAAAATATCAAATGAAGTAACATTATTTTTAAATTTTAAATTAAAAAATTAATCAACAAGAATACAATAGTAACAACAATGGCCCAATAAAAATCTCGTTAAAAACGAAGTTTATAAAGGTTTAGTATACACAATCCTACTTGTAACAAATAAAGAGACTATTTTCAGACATAAATTATGATACGCCTACTTGCATTAGTATAACTTGCACAGTTACCACTTAACACATTATATCATTTTAATAGGATTGTGATAGGTTCCGATCAGAAGCTGGAAAATATTTAAAAAGTTTTCTCTTCTGGGCGAGAATCACCACATATAATATTGCTGAATTCAAAATCTCTTCATTCATACTTCTAGTAGTTCAAATATAAAAGTTTTTAATTTCTCTACCTAAAATAAAGGAGCTTAATTTATATGTGCAAAAAAAATTTAAACATTTGAAAGAATAAGTGAATAGATAACATTAGCAAATATAGTGGAGGTGTTGACAGTTTTCTAGCTCCTCCCTAACTGCACGTTTCTTTTACAATTAGGGTCTTCAAACCTTATCATTGCCTCCCCCTTTTTTTGGAACCTTGTCCTCAAGGTTCATGATGTTATTTGCCCATGTAGTTTCGTCTTCGTCACCTTCTAATAATGGTAGTTGGGGTTTGTGACATCGGTGGCCCATGATGAGCCACTCATCGCAGTTGAAGCATAATCCGTGTGTTCGATACTTCTGCATTTCATCTTAAGAGATTCGTTTGGCAGATGCAATTAGTGAAATTATGGGTTGTGACGATGGAGTTGCTAGCGCTTGGTATGGTTGAGTGATCACACCTCATCCGGATTGGTTAGACCAATGTTGTCGATTCAATTGATCCTCCCTCATGCGGGCTAATCTAATCGCTTCCTTCAAAGACTTGGGTCAAAACATTCTAATTTTGTCTGCTATTTTAGATTTAAGTCCACCGATAAACGTTCCCACCACGACCCTTTGCGTCCACCCTTACCTAATTGTGCTCGAATTCTTTTTGGTACTCATGCAATGAACCCTTTTGTTTTATTCTAGCAAAATCTTCACTTTCAGTTGGCCTGAACTAGAGCCAAAGCTTCTCTTCAAATACTGCCCAAGTGATTTCTTTCTCTTCTTCCTTGCAGACTCGACATAGCCATTGCCACCATTGGTTGACTTTGCCTTTTAGGTGATATGACGTCAACACCACCTTTTGATCTGTAGTGGTATTCTGGTGTTCAAAAAACTGCTCCACGCGGTTAAACCACTCCGTTGGGTCATTGTCGCTATAGAAAGGAAACTCAAGCTTTGCTAACTTAGAGCAAAATGGTTGGCGGGCTCCCTCAGTTCTCTCTACTCCCTCTTCATGTTAGACCCCGAATTTTCTTTTGTGATATCATTAAACGTGAATTGTGATTATTTTATGTTTTGGCTTAGTGTGATCAATTAGGCTTAGTATTGATTAATTAAGGTTTAATTAAGAAATTAGATGATTAAAAAGTGTAAGGGTATTTTGGGAAGTTCACTTAAGTTGGATTGGATTTAGGTTTATGAGGAGGGTTAGGTTGGTCTTTGACCATTCCCTAGGTTTAAAAGACCTAGATATAAATAGAAAAGGAAAAGAAAGAAAAGAAAAATAGAAAAGAAAAGAAGAGGTCGCCGTCGGTGAGGAGGAAGAGAAGAGGAAAGGGATTTGCGATTTCGCCAGTTTTGACGGATTTAGGGCTTCAATCGGTAAGATTGCATTCCTCCTAACCTGTTTTCGTTTGGATTTAACATCAAGATATTTCGGATTAAGAGAAAACGATGATTAGGGTTTTAGGATGAATAAATTGGGGTAAATCCGTGAGTTGATGATTTTAGGATGGATTGGAAGCCCATAATGGGTTAGAACCGTAGTAGAAGATTATATCTATGCCTTAGGAATGTTGCATTTGAGTTTGGGTGAGGATTGAAGTCAGAAAATGCAGGAAAAAGGGGTTCGGAGTCGCAACTCCGACCCGCACGTCGCGACGTGCGCAAGAGCACGCCGCGGCGTGCGGAGAAAATTTGCACGCCGCGTGCATCAGGTGCAC
>JANIPM010000232.1:7177155-7188078 GCA_027478405.1 Erythroxylum cassinoides
ATTGCCGCTAACCCGGTCTATCATGAGCGTACTAAACACATCGAAATAGACTGTCATTTCATTCGAGAAAAAATTCAGAGGGGGCTTATTCAAACAAAGCATTTGGCTTCGAAAGAGCAATTGGCAGACGTGCTAACCAAAGGTTTAGGGAGTTACCAACATGAACATCTTCTTTCCAACTTGGGAGTGAAAGACATCTTTCACCCTCCAACTTGAGGGGGTGTGTTGAAGATAAGAGGGCCAATTTTGTATTTTTCCATGTCTTACTATTCTTTCGGTAATTAGTTAGAATTAGAGTGTAATTAGTTACAGGTTCTCTTGTATAAAAACCAACACTGTACATTCTGTAAATCACGATTTTCAGAGCAATAAAATTCTCAGGAAATTTGCCCCATTTTTCTTCTTCTCCGATCAATCTCTGATCGGTTTTTCATCTCTTTAACATCCCCTTCCTTTCCTTCCTTCGCCCCTGATCCTTCTGTTTTTCTCTTCAATTCCCCACTTCGTGTTTTTTTACGGCGCCCCATCTTCACCCATTATGGCAGAGAGCTCCGATGCTTTTGCGGCTACAGCTCTAGCGGAGGAAGTTTACAAGAACCTAACCCTTGATGAAGAACAGGGCAAGGTCGACTTTATGCAGCAGGATGATACGGTGGGTAATGTCGAGGAGGTGATCTCGCAATATTGCGTGGTGGGTCGGCTGGTAACAGATAAACCTTTAAATTTCCTTGCCTTCCAGCAGACCATGGCAGCGGTGTGGCGCCCGGTAAAAGGCATGCTGATGGCAGAATTGGGAAATAATGCTTTTTTACTCCAGTTCCTGCATCGGATGGATATGGAAAGGATTGTGGACGGTGGCCTATGGAATTTTATGCGAAACTTGATCATTCTAGCCAAGGTTCCTCTGGGCACAAACCCTAAGCAGGTCCCCTTGATCAAGGTCGCCTTTTGGGTTCAACTGCATGACTATCCGATTGGTCCTGATCGGAATGGGCTTTTCAGGAGGTGGGCAACTACATTGGTACTTTTGTGGAGTCTGATAACCGTAATTTTACTTTAGTCTGGAAGGAGTACATGCGCATCAAGGTTCTACTGGACATTACTCGCCCTCTCAAACGTCGCATTCAGATGCAGCACCCGCAGGGAGTCTGGGAGTGGGTTTGCTTCAAATATGAACGGTTAGGTACCTTTTTTTTCTTCTGTGGAATCATTGGCCACTTTGATAAGTTCTACTCCAAGTTATTGGATTACCCGCAATTTGATAGAAGTCTGTTTGCCTATGGTCCAACACTCAGAGCTGAGACTCGCCGAAGCTCCAATACTGGCAGGAAATGGTTGTTGACGGAGGAAGACATTCGCAGTGGTCACCCAGTTGACCCGGTCAGCAGGCAGTGGGTGCCCCAGGAGGCCGGGCATCAACCCTCTACTGAGCCCAATGTGGCCCTGCACATCTCTCGGGTTAGGCAGAACCCAACGCTAGACAAGGATAAAACGGTTGTAACAGATACAGCAACTTCATTTCACGGGGTGATTGTAGAGGAGGACATGACTGGATTGGTTGTTGATGATCACAAATGTAGAAGAATGAGTATGCTCGCTCCTCAAGCTTCGGATGAGGAAAGTGCACAACCTCCCCCATTTTGTTTCGAAAGTCCAAAATACCTGTCGGAGGCGGGTCCTGGGTAGTCTGGAACTGTCGGGGGCTTGGGAACCAGCCGACGGTCACTGAGCTGAAACATGTTATCTTATCTAAGCAGCCCAACCTTGTTTTCTTAATGGAAACAAAAGCCCAGTGGCATCACTTGAATCGAATGCAACGGAGCTTAGGTTATGAGGGTCTCTTTGTTGTGCCACCCTGGGGCCAGAGCGGTGGTCTGGCGTTATTATGGTGGAAGAAGAATATGTGCTTGCTCTTGGGTTATGATACTACCTGCATTGATGTTACAGTCCACATGCAAGGCTTGCCAGAGTTCCGATTCACTGGTTTTTATGGCTACCCTGAACGTAGTAGACGGTCTGCCTCTTGGAGCCTTTTACGTCTGCTGGCTACTAAATCGCAACTTCCCTGGACTGTACAGGGGGACTTTAATGATCTTTTGAGTTTTGATGAAAAAACTGGTCCATATGGTCAGCCGACTTGGATGATTGAAGGTTTTCGCCACGTGGTGGAGGATTGTCGTTTGATGGATGTGGTTTTTACTGGTCATAAGTTTACTTGGGAAAGGGGCCGAAATACTAATGACTGGGTTGCTGACAGGCTAGATAGAGCTTTGGGAACATCACCTTGGTTTGCTCTGTTTCCGAACTGTGTGTTTTATCATGTGGAGACTGCCACTAGCGACCACTCTGCACTTCATATTAAACTAAATGTGGAACTCATCTGTTATCACCACAAGCCCTTTCGTTTCGAAAATGCATGGTTGTTAGAGACTGATGTTTTTGATACTGTTCAGCACTCGTGGTGTCGGCGGAGGGGGCGAGTCTGATAGAGAAGATGACCACTGTTGCTGCCATGCTCGCCAAATGGGGGGAGCAAAACCGACACGCTTTCAGTACTAAGTTACGCTTGGCAAAACAACGAATGCAGAGATTCTGCGTAGGCTTGGATCCTGCCTTGCGGGAGGCTTTTATCGAGGCACGACAAGAGTCTCACACTGTGCTTTTACAGCAGGAGCAGTATTGGCGTCAACGGTCCAAACAATTATGGCTCTAATTTGGTGATCAAAACACTAAATACTTCCACAGATCTGCCTCGGCATGCAGAAGAAAGAATCTTTTTAAGCAGTTAAAGGACGCTGATGGTGCATGGTGTACGTGGGAAGCTGGCCTCGAGGAGTCCATCTGTTCTTATTTTCATCAGTTATTTGCTTCTGACTAGGGGAATATGGATTTTGTTTTGAGCTACGTCCATCCGAAATTAATTGATGAGCATAATCAGTTCCTAACCCGGCCATTTACAGAGGCTGAGGTTCGCACAGCTCTTTTTAGTATGTACCTTGATAAGGCACCGGGTCCTGATGGTTTTAACCCCGCCTTTTATTAAAAATTTTGGAGTGTCGTTGGTCATGATGTTACTACTGTTTGTTTGGTTGCTCTGAATGACAGTGCGGCATTGCCTGGCTTAAATAAAACCAATGTTATGCTCATCCCAAAACACCCTGCTCTAGAGTATGTTTCTGATTTGTGGCCAATCTCCCTAGTCAACGTCATCGACAAGATTGTTTGTAAGGCTTTGGCAACCAGAATGAAAGCCTCTTTGTTGCTAACTGTGTCTGAAAATCAAAGCACATTTGTACCGGGACGACTGATCACTGATAATTCCATGTTGGGTTTTGAAACCATGCATTGGCTGAAGGGGTGCAACAAGGGGAAGGATGCTTTTGTTGCTTTGAAAACCAACATGAGTAAGGCGTATGACCGTATTGAGTGGGGTTTTTTTTGAAGAAAATGATGCTTCAACTGGGCTACTGCACAGCTTGGGTGGAGAAAATCATGCGTGCAGTCACCACAGTTTCCTACAATTTCTACCACGATGGCCGACTATTCGGGCTAGTGGTTCCTCAGCGAGGGTTACACCAAGGCGACCCTTGTCACCGTATCTTTTTATCTTGTGTTCTGAGGCTCTAACAACTATGCTCAATTATTTCAGGGGACAGGTCAGCTGCATGGTTGCAAAATTGCCAAACATGCTCCTCCCATCAGTCACTTATTCTTTGCCGACGATGCTCTGTTTTTCTTCAGAGCTTCTTTCAGGGAGGCGGAAGTGATTCAATCTTGCTTGGACATGTACCAGAGGGCTTCGGGCCAGGGAGTGAACCTATCCAAGTCGGAGATGGTTTTTTCCTGCAACACTCCCCAAGTAGTGAAAGATGCAATTCTACCACTGCTGCAGATCTGGGAAGTTTCAGGCTTCTCTAAATACTTAGGCCTTCCGACTGTCATTGGCAAATCCAAGAAGGAGGTTTTTCAATTTGTTGTGGACAAGGTCTGGAGACACTTACAAGGTTGGCGACACAAGCTATTAAGCCGAGCTGAGAAAGAAATCTTGCTAAAAATAGTCATCCAAGCTATCCCGAATTACTTAATGCAACTGTTCCTTCTGCCTGTCGGTATGCTTGATAAAATTGAGAAACTAATGAATTGATTTTGGTGGCAACATTCTGATTCCAAAGGTCCAGCTCTTCATTGGACCTCTTGGGACAATATGGCTTAACCGAAACACCAGGGTGGCTTAGGATTTCGGTGGCTTCGGGACTTTAATTTAGCCCTGGTGGCGAAACAGGGTTGGAGGTTTCTTAGTCGACCTTCATTGGTGACCCGCATTTATAAGGCTCGCTACTTTTCTAACTGTAGCTTCCTAGATGCTACAAATGGCTCGAATCCTAGCTGTATGTGGCGAAGTTTCATTAAAGCACAAGACATCCTCCGAGCCGGTAGCTTATATAGAGTCGGTCGGGGCACTCTGCTATTTCAGTTTTTGGTGATCTATGGATCCCCTCTCTCCCTGGTTTCCGACTTCCCTCCACGAACGCTATAGGCCGAGAGCACCTCACTGTTGCCGACCTTCGCAGTGAGACTGGATGGCAGTGGGACTCGGCGAAACTTGATTTGTTGCTGTCTACAGAGGAGGCTACTGCTGTAAAAAAAATCCCTTATTTCAGACACGATTGCGATGACGTCTGGACTTGGTTGCCTGATAACAGTGGACTCTATACTGTTAAAAGTGGCTATCGGTTGCTGATGGGACGACTTCATGTTCCTCCATCTTTATTGACTCTTCCATGGCACTGGTTATGGCGTTTAGACTTACCCAAGAAGATTCTTAACTTTTTATGGCGTTGCCTTCGTGGTTTTTTGCCGGTGAAAGAAAGGTTGTGTTCTCGACGTCTTGACATTGATGAGGTTTGTCCCTTATGTCGCCAACAAGTCGAAACAATCTGCCATATATTTTTTGATTGTGTATCTGTCAGGGCCGTCTGGTGCAGGAGTGGCTTGTCGATCTGGGTTACTGTCCAGTCTCTCCCCCAATGCTTGCACGATGTTCTGCAGTTTTGGACAATGGAGCAGCAGCAGCGCGACGTGGCCATCATGTGGGAGATTTGGCGATCTAGAAACACCTTTATCTGGAACCAGCGTTGCCCCTCAGCTGCCGCCATCTGTACTGTTGCAGCCCGCCTTGTTTCTGAGTGGAAGACAGCGATGGCGGCACGACAAGTTGGTGTTCTCTCTACCTCCGAGTCGTCCCCATTGAAATGGGTGTTGCCCCCCGAAGGTACTCTGAAGTTAAATGTGGACTCCATGTTTCAACATAACTCCGGTGTCGCAGGGGCGGGATGGATCTCTGCGACCACCTGGGCTGCTGTGTGGGTGGTGGTATGTGCAAGAGTGGCGTGGTTGCCAACCTAGTTCTCACCGAAGCTATTGGGTTGAGGGAGGCGCTTAGCTGGTTGGAGGGAGCGTTTCCCGACAGCCGGGTTGACGTTGAGGTAGATTGCCTGGAATTGGTTGTAGCAATTCGAGGAAAGCATTATGGCTCCTATCTTGGTGGTATAGTTTCCGACACCGACATAAACAGCTTGTTAGATCAATTTCGATCTATAGCTATTTCTCATGTTAAGAGGTTAGCGAATCAAGTTGTTCATAGGTTAGTCTCGGCATCTAGTTTTCTTTCTGGCTCTCTCTGGTGGGATTCTGTTCTCCCTACCTTCATTTATGATGTAATGTTGTTGGATATCATTTAATCCTACCTATTACTATTCCAAAAAAAAAAGTTAGATTTTTTTTATAAAAAAATTAGCAGATGCCATATCTAAGAAGTGCCAAATCTGCTTTGGCGTTGATGTCATCGTCGTAATAGAATCTTCATCTGCAGGCTACAGCTCCATTGAGATTAATTTATAATTTGGTGATTAATTTATAATTCAAATTTAAAATTGTTAAATCAAAATTTGCTGATTAATTTCGAATTAGGAACAACTTAAAGCACAAATTCAAACGCCACAAGATGCTGTTGCCCTTATTCTCCTCCACAAAGTATATCCTGTATTCTCCTTCTAGGCTGTTGTGACCCAACCGAAACAAGAAACTGGGCTGCCAGGAAACCAACACAAAAACATCTTAAAGTTTCAAACTTTGGCCTCTCAAGACTCAATCTTGACTATCCCCATCAATCATGCAAGACTCTTCTAGACCCGCCACCGGCTACCCTGTCCCCAACGGCCACACTCCGCCGCCCACTGGCACAGCCTACCCTTACCAAGCCCCACCACCCAACACCAACACCAACAGCAATCCCTATTTTTACTACAACCAACAACAGCAACAACCCTTTTACTCCGACCGCCGTGCCCTCATTCTCCGACGCATGATCGTTGCCGTCATCGCTGTTACCGTCATCTTCTTCACCATACTCTTCATCATGTGGCTAGTCATCCGGCCCCGCCTCCCTGATTTCCAAATCCAATCTCTATCTTTGTCCAACTTTAATATTTCGTCTACTTCGCAGACCGTCACAGGCAACTGGAACGCCCGGTTTCAGGTGTACAACCCCAATAAGAAGATGAAGATCTACTATGACGAGATCGAGTCTGGTATTCTATACAAAACGGACACTCTATCTCAGACCCGCATCGCGCCGTTTATGCAAAACACAAAGACGCAATCGGTGGTGGAGGCGTCGTACTCGGCAATGGAAGCGTACGTTGACGGTTGGGTTGTGAGTGGTATTAATGGAGAGAGGAGCCGCGGGAGTGTGGGTTTCAATGTCAAGGTGGTGGCTGATGTGGGTTTTAAGGTTGGAGGGTTGAGAGCGAGGCGTCGGTTGCTTCGTGTTCTCTGTGAGAACGTGCCGGTTGGTGTGTCGACGAGTAGTAAATCTGGGAATTTGACCGGTGGTGCCCGGGACTGTAGGGTTTATGCGTGAGAAACACGAACTATTGGTTTACAATTTGCTCTCTTTTGACATGAATTTCGCAAATTTGGTAGTGAAAAGAGCGGAAATTGGTACGTTTTGATGTTCTTAATGTTTTACTTTTAAGTTTGAAGAGGTTTCAGATGTACATGGATTTAGGGCTTTTGTTGTTGCCTTTATTTTCTTGAATATCTGCTGTATACTGTATAGCGCTTTGCATTATTTAAGGCTAATTTGATTATCGATATGATATCTGAGATAAATTGTTATTGAAGTTGGCTGGTTATATCTGCGATTGGTACTCTTTGTTTCCCTGGAAATTTATTATAGGAAGCAAAGAATCTACCTTTTAGTTGTTCAAAGTTAATACTACTGTTAATTCGTGAATACTAGATTATTTGTTTCCTTGAAGAATGTCTTGGAACCACGGTCACTTATTATTTGTTTCCTTGAAGAATGTCTTGGAACCACGGTCACTTATTGCTTTCTTGCATTGTATAATGAATATTCTACGTTGTCCTCACGCCCTGGTTTTGTGTTGAGAATCATAGTGTTAAGACTTGGCTTAGAGTTTGTCAAGTTGGAATGCTTCGAACTACTAGTATATAACATTATCATGTGTACCACGGTCATACTGAAATCCAACTTAGTCAGCGCATATGTTGGTTGTATTTGAATCACCCTTTGTCCTTTTTCAGTTGTTCTGGTATATGGTGACATTTTATGATGTGTAACCCTTTTGGCAATTAATGTGGTCAACTGACCATAGCCCTTTGGTTTCGTCTTGTTAATTACGGAATACAGGGCAGCTTTTCTGCCTGAAATCCTTGTTCTGTGCAATCAAATTGAAATCAAAGCCATGGTTCTTTGCATATAAGGTTTTTGCTTGCGTGGTAGGTTAGTTTTGACTATGTTGATTTTGGTGAAACAAATTTGGGAATTGAGCAACCCCGTTGTCATGTTTGGGCACACACAGTTGGTTTATCTGTTTATATATCCACCTCTGCTGTTGGTTTCAGCCAATGGTCATACTCAAAAGTGGATGAACGTTAAAATGTACATCGTATGATACCTTCCTTTTTACTTTTCTTGCAAGGGTAGTGTTTCCTTTCCTAAACAGTCACAGGGAAAAAGCTCTGAGTAATTGATAAGAACATGCTTCTTTTCCCTAGATTTATTACTCCAACAGGACCTTATTGAGTCTTGGTCATTGTGTCTTCCTGTCTGAATGCGTTTCTGCCTCTGTTGCCTTGCATGAATCATCTTTCATTTTCACTTCTTCCCCAGACATTAACATGAAGTCAGATTTGTAACACTTGTTCCTTTACCTTTCTGCAAACAAAATGTTTGGATGTCTAGTTGTAGTGTTGAGCAATATCAGTTTGTGCAATATCATCTTGTGTCAGCTCTTTTAGGCTGACACTTAATTTGGTGTCATCATTTATAGCTCATAGCTTAACTAATTCTGGGAATTAATCACTCTATTGAGTACATTATGATGTGAACATATTCACTATGCCCAGTAGTTGCTGAATTGGTCTTTTATAATTTGGTCCAGATTGATGCAAGAAAAGGGGAAATGTTTAAGATTATAGGCCTTAATTTACCTGGTTAAGTCTTATCTACACTGTGCTTTTAAGTTTTACTTTCTTTTGGAATTAGGTCCTCTAAATCGTATCATCTGAATCACTTGCTCGACCGTAGAAAGTCTTTCCTCCTATGCTCCTAGCTGCAAATTCTGCATGGACAATGTACTGACTTCCCCTTGGAAGAAACTGATCACGTTCAGTTTCCTTCGCATCATCCCTCGCAACCCTCTTGTCCTCTGAAGAATTGGCAATATTTTGCTTTTCTTTGAGTTTTCCCGTCTGTCTGTACTCTATATACGTTTACAGTTGTGGCCTCTTTTTACTCGTTTTTGGACTAAACACAGGCATGAACTGTTTAGGAGGAGCTGATACTAATTGCGCCATGTCCTGCGAAGACTTCAAGGATTTACACCATAGTTTATACCAAATTCATCGCCCTGATGAATGAGCCATTTTCTGTATGTACTTTTTCATATAAAATACAACGAATTGTTACTATAGGAACAAAAAAGCAACATTATATTCTTGATCAAAGAATGTTTTTCCTCGAACGGATGGAATCTTCAGTTTCTTTCGCTCGAGCTACCTTTAGTGGTCTGTTCTTTAAAATTCCTTTTGTTATCAACTTTACCTACCCAGTCCAGCTTTTTACATATCAGTATCGTTAAAGTCGTAAGATCTAATCAAATGTCACCGCAAGGAGCATTGTGGATCAACTTTAATGATGCGAATTTCAGAAATATCTAATATAATAGAAACCCACAAGAATATCAGGGAACAGCGCCAAGTTGAAGGTTATTAATAGGTTGTGTAGAGACACATAAGAACGATGAAGATGGAGCGTTTTATGCATTTTGTTTCCCAAATTGTTTTGCTTCAACGATCTGAGTGTGAATTTCCACGGACCCTGCACATTTCAACGATGAAAAGCCTGCAAGAGCAAAAGAGAATCGAGGGCAGATCAAATTGGAAGAAAATGAGAGTTTGCGTAATAAAAGGAATAGTCTTTACACTCAATTCGGAGCATCACAAAGCATCACTGTAACTCAATTCAATATATATTCAACACTAATATGTGTTATAATCATAAATAAATTGAACAAGGAAGAAATCAATCTACCTCCTACAATTGATGTTCTTATTTGGAAAGTTTTGAATGTTCTACAATTTTGAAATTCTTCTAAACTCTCAGTTACGAATTGATGGTATATTTTCAAAGGGGATAAAGACCTTAAGGATTCAAAACCCTCATAAGTGAAAAAAATATCAATATGCTCCCATCAAGTACATTGACAATTATCATAAAATCAAGAAATTATTATCCGCTAATTGCTGAACGTCATTTATGAGTATTAAAATTATCTAGAATATGAAAATATCTCATATGCTTTAACTCGGTCCATATGTTTAACTTGATCTCAAATCATAATTCAATCCAAATATAGTATATGAATTAGGATGTTTGGTCTTTTAATAGTTGACTTTTATAACATTATTTAATAAATAATTTTTATTAATGAAAAGGGATATTGATTGAAAATTTTTTCCAAGGCAAATTCAGTGATCCCATTCTAGAAATTACTAACAAATTTGTATGTCATCCTATCTATGCCGATAGTGCCAACTCTATAGCCGATTAGTCATTTACTTGGTATTTCAACTCGATACCAATGTCGAATGTTATAGCAAAAATTTGGCGTCCTAATTAAATTTCAAAATTAGAACCATAATTGAAATTCTCAAACTCTAATTCTAGTTAAAATCTCCAAACTCAAACTCTTAATTACAAACTTTATTAAAAATCATATTTTATTTTATTTTTTCATTATAACCCCTTTCTGTTTCTTGATGCTTCAGAGAATTCAGACTTACAATTAGATGTAAACCATATTTGAAACTCTAGAATCAAGAACGTCCTTACCTGATGCAAAAGTAATGATTGTAATCTTCCCTTCTCTTTAATGGTTGTGATTTTTCAATAACGATCGCGTATGGCATCTTTAACATTTGATTTTGCTTTTAGCAATAAAAACTCCATGCGGTGTCATGTGAATTTGATTCCAATATTGCATGAGAAATGATGCCGTGTGTTACGTAGCACAGCCGTGGATAAAACGTCATTTTTATGTTCTTTGTTAGGCTTTCTAACGGTGATTGAAGGTAGAGGGAAGTGTAACGAAATTTAAAACATTAAGATGTTGTTAATGTTGGAATTATGCCCATGATCTAATCGTTATGTAATAGATTGAACATCTTAATTTTGTGATTATTAATTTTGATTAATAACGTGACAAATGATTTTATTATCATATTACGTTTATTGTTTTTATTTTAATATGATAAGTTCTTAATTAAATTTATACACTTGATATCATAATGGAGATTATGATAATGAGAGTCAAGTCTTTAGAGTTTAATCTAAAA
>JANIPM010000232.1:7278645-7289210 GCA_027478405.1 Erythroxylum cassinoides
CATTCCATTCCATTCATTTTTAGTGTCATTTCCAAACAATGGTCAAAGGAGTCCCTCTCTTATTTTATTTAAACTTCCAAACAATGGAGTGACCCATTCCATTCCACTCCATTCCATTCCGTTCCATTAATTGTCATTCCATTCCATTCCATCCTAAACTCCCAAACATACCCTAAATGTTGGAACACAAGTACACAACTCGTGCAAGATACAATCCTTGCTACATAGATGGGCATCTACGGCTTGATCTGATGTTATTCTTGGAACATAAATAACAAACTTAGATGTGGGACCCTGTACACAATTCAAAAGGAGAGAACTTAGTAGATGAGTGCACTGAGGTGTTGTAGCTATATTCTACCCAGGGAAGCCACTCAACCCATTTTCAGGGTTGATCGTTGGTGAAGCAATGGAGGTACTGCTCAAGGGTCCTATTGGCAATTTTCGTCTATTCATCGGTCTACGAATGGTAGCTGGAGCTCATGCAAAGGTTGGTTCCTTGGAGTTTGAATAAGGCACATCAAAAAGAACTCATAAAAATTGTCCCAATCGGCCACTATCGAAGTAGGAAATTTATACAGGCAAATCATGTTGGCAATAAAGAAAGTGGCCACTGTTGTTGTTGTGAAAGGGTGTTGCAGAGGCACAAAGTGTGCATATTTGGATAATCTGTCAACCACAACCATAACAGTTGTATGCCCACTGGATGGAGGCAAGCCTTCAGTGAAATCCATGGAGATTTCTATCAACATATTTTTAGAAACAGGTAAGGGTTGGAGCAAGCCTGCTGGTCTTATGCAGTCGGCCTTGTTTCATTGACAAACGTTGTAGTAAGCCAAAAATTCTTTTACCATTTTGTGCATGCTAGACCAAAAGAAACTACGTTGTAAACTTGAAAGAGTCTTGTGAAACCCAAAATGTCCTCTGGTGGAAGAAGAGTGGCACTCAGTAAGGATCTTCAGAATCAAAGGAAAGGAAGAGTGGAGGTACACTTTCCCTTGTTGAAACCAAGCTCCATCCTATTGGACCAAAAGAAGTTAAGGCATAATTGTGGCTAAATTTTTGTAAAAAGGATCCTGGTTCACTTCCTGTTGTAATTAGGTCCACCAGTCGACGTGTGGTATGGAAATGGTCGTGAGTTAAAGCTCAAGTATTCGGGATAAGCAATCAACAACTTGATCTTTAGGGCCCTTTTTATACTCAATAATGTAATCATATCCCATTATTTTTGGACACCAGCATGTTTAAACCATCGTCATGATTCTTTGTTCAAGAAGATATTTGAGGCCTACGTATTGTAAATGGTTTACCCAGTAGATATGGTCTCCACTTCTTAACAGATTTGATAATTGCCAACATTTCTTTTTCATAAATGGAGATATTAAGAGTCGTACCTTTTAAAGCCTCACTGTTATAGGTGATGGGACGGTTGTGTTGAGATAACACAACACCCAATCTGACATCGCTAGCATCACACTCAATCACGAAAGGTTGGGTGAAATCAAGAAGAGCTAGAACCAGTGGCAATGTCAATGCTTATTTCATACACTGAAAAGCAATGGTTGCTTTGTCATTCCAGTGAAACCTCTGCTTTGAAAACTGGACCGGACCGGCCGGTTTGACCAGTGACCGGTCGGCTATCCGGTCCGGTTCACCCTTTAAAACCAGTTCTCAATTAAACCAGTGAGAACCGGTCAAAACCGATCAATTGGTTTGACAGGTCCGACCATTGGTTCAATAAAATTTTTATTTTTTGGTATTTTTGTATTTTTAAATATTATTAATATTATATATAATTAAATATTATTATTGCATCATTATGACGTCACACAGGTTCGACCGGTAGTTGAACCGGTTGAACCGATTAAACCGGTTACCAGTAAGACCTCCGGTTCGATGACCGGTCCGAATTTCAAAACATTTAGTGAAACCCGTGTTTAGTTAGAAGTTAGTTCAAGGGGGCTACGATTGCTCCATAATGTCTTATAAATTTTCTGTAATATCCCAAAAGACTAAGAAAACCTCGTAATCCCTTTGTAGTAGTGGGTACCAGCCCACGAAGAATGACCTCAATCTTTGTTTTTTTTTAATATAAAGGAAAAAAAACAACAAATAAAACTAATTAGTCGCTAGCGCGTGGGTACTGAATACTTTGCTGATCCCGTAAGAGGAGTTCCATAAGAGACATGGGAGGTGCAGGGAGATAATGCATCCCTAAGTCGGTGCGAACAACGAGGGCAGTTAAAAAATCTGCACACTGGTTTGAGTGGTCCATGGCCCACCCCTCTTCAGAAATAACATGACCCAAATACTCTACCTTGGAAACTCTAAATCTGCATTTAGTTTTTTTAGCAAACAAATGGTTAGAAGATAAGATGGTCAAAACGGTCGCAAGATGGTTAAGATGGTCTTCCCAGGTCTTAGAGTATATCGATATGTCATAAAAGAAAACCAAAATAATTGGTTCTTAAGACTCTTAAAACATTGCTAGAGCATTTGTGAGACCAAAAGGTATTACTATAAATTCATAATATCTTTTGTGGCTACGAAAACGATTTTAAGAACTTCTGGTTCCCGGATGTGAATTTATCCGCATGTCCAATTTTTTTAAAAAAATTGGCTTCATGTAATTCATCTAAAAGTTCATCAATAATGAGAATTGGGTACTTATCTTTGATTGTAAGACTGTTCAAAGCTCGATATTCCATGCAAAATTGCCATTCCCTATTGGCTTTTCTAACAAGTAAGACGGGGGAAGAGAAAGGACTTTTATTGGGTCATATAAGTCCCAAATTGAGGAGTTCTTATACTAGACTCTCAATTTCTGCTTTTCTGGCAGTGTGGATAATAGTAAGGTTATGCGTACTACCTTCGTTAGTCAGTACGGCAAGCTCTCTATTCCACATTTGATCGAGAATTTAGAGAGTTTGAGGATGATTCGTTCCGGCGATTGCATGGAAGGATATTTCGAGACTTGTTTTGGGATTGGGAATCGCCTTCTATTTCAGAACCTTGGTCAGCAACATCCTCAATCATAAACATCTGCGATCGTTATTCTTTACTACGGCTATTAAATAGTCTCACTGATCCAATTTATTGAAATAAAATAACCATTAACAGAAAAAGAAATAACTATAAAGCTAATAAAAAGGAGGCATTATTGCATTCACCTCACTACTCCTACTGCCTAACAACCTGCTGCAAAATAAGCCACCTATAAAGAAACAAATAAAAACAAACAGTAAACCAGCCACTAAGTCTAACCATCCTTGCATCATTCGGTCAACATTCCTCTTTCATGACCATACACGTTGGTAACAATGTCCATGTTCCCCTTGCATGGCCCATGCGTGTAACATTATCTACCTTTGAGGTAAAGATGTCACTGCTTGATCACCTTGACGATCGCCAGAAATTCTTTTTTATAAGTTGATAGTGTTTTGATTAATAAGTATGCAATGGGGTGTTTCTCTCGTTACGACATAACCTCAATTCTCATCTCCCATGCATCTACTAGAATAAAAGGTTTAGAGAAGTCAAGTAAGGCTAAAACTGGGGCTAAAATGAGGGCTTCTTTAGTTCTTCAAAGGCCTGTTATTGCTTGTCTTCCCAAGCCCACTCTCCTGTTGTTAGGCCTTAAGCAGGTCATTTAAAGGCCGAGCCAATAATGCATGGTAAAAGGTAAGACATCTCTAGTATTAAGCAAGCCCAAAGAAGCTGATGGGTTTGGGCCTCAATGAAACAACCAAAAATATATAATCTGTGCTTTACATGTAATCTTCATGCTTTACCAATTTTTCTTGCTTAGAAGATGCCCCCACCCAAGGACCATGTTGTGATTGTAATTGCTTGAATTTTTGTTTAATAAAACAACAAAGGATCATCAAATTTATTCGTAGTTTATTATATTGAAGGCCTGGATAGTGCTTGTTTAGTTGCTTTCAGTTTATTTGAATCATTGCAGATAATATCTTAGAAACGACTAATTTAATTCTGACTGCTACTTGCACCGATTGGAAAAATTAGAAATTAAATTAATCTATAGAGTTGATATTTCCTGGATGCTTCTGATTTGCGGGCAGCAGTTCAAAACCTTACCATTGTGAAATGCAGGCTTGATAACCAAATAAGGTTACGAGGGTTTTTCTTCTTCCTAGGCAGCTAACACTTGACTTTCTTTAAATTGTTGCATTACATTGAGGCGAATAAACTAATTTGCAGAGACATGCAAGAAAGAGCAAGGGAGATTAGTGAAGATGAGAATTCTCTGCGTTATGCATACATCACTGAACCTTTTGTTTCTGCATCAGGCTGGAGACTAACCCCAGAGATAATCCAGGATTGTGCTTAGAAGAACAATGGGTCCTATAGATGTTTACCTTGTCAGACACTGTTGCTTCCTAGCTTTTGTGTAACTGGCCGATGTAAATCTTGCTGCCAGAGGAGGTACGATCAGTCGCATTAAGTGGCATTAACGATGTTTCTGATTTTTCCTCCCTCGCATCTTCTGTTATTTCAGTCAATCCCAGGACGTTCAGGTTTCCGAACCACCTTCAAACTTCCCATCAAGTTTAGGCCTTTATGAACCAACGGGAGAGCAGCAGAAAAGAATATTTAACGCAAGAAAAAGATTGTTATGGCCTTTGCTCGGATCTTAATTCCTGGGATCATGAAGATTGTTCCTTTAGATGTTGATGTAAGTTCTACACTTCCTTGACATCACTAATTCCAGAATAATGCAAGCTATAAGATTATTGACACTCTTCAACACATGCCTAAGCTTGCAAGGTGCTAGCATGACAGCTCGTTACAAACAGTGTAAACTTTGATATGTGTTTAGAAGTAGGAAAACTAACTTCAATATAGACGCACACATATTTTTCTTTTGCTTCTAACTTTGATTACCTATATGCAATGACAAACGATTGCTTCTTCTTACAGACTAGTGCTGATTACTGGCTGTTGACTGATGTAGGCATTAGCATAACAGATATGTGGAGTAATGAAGGTATCCTTGTCTACTGGAATTTTGAACCCAACTCTTCATCCCTTTGACCTATGCAGTACTAAATTTTTTGTTTATTAATAAACTATAGCTGAAAGGGATGAGTTTGGTGCACTTCATGATGACTATGGCGGTGCACTTGAGGATGACTATGGCATTGCTAAAGCGAGCACTCCTCGACCTCAAACTCCACCATCCAATCCACCAAAAGCTCCGCCTGCTAATAATTCTACAGGGTAGAGGAACAGGCAGATAAGGGAAACGCACATGCACTGAAATACATGAGCTTCTTTATTTGGATGAGAACCTATGAACTCCATACATTTTCAGCTCAGCCGAATTTTTTGAAGGCGAGATTGGCGGTTTTGAAAATTGACCTTATGAATGATCATTGAAATTCCTACGAGGAACTGAAGAATGCATATGGAATAGCTGATATTGTATAGGTTAAAGTAAAATATATCCAACATGATCCTTCATGGAACGTATAAATGAGAAAAAGTCATCAACACTTTCTTTGAGTCCATCCCTGTAAAATTAAATTTCAAGCTTTTGTTGTATCCACTAGCAGGAAATAGAGTTATTAGTAGCATTGGCTTTGATTAGTACACACTTCGGAATCTCAGTGTTCCATTCTTGGTAACCCATAAACTGTAGGCTGTGACTTGGCAGAATACTTGGAACATACTACATCCCCAAATGGCGAAGAGCCGACATTGAGGTGCCAAACCTTCTTCTCTAATCTCTATGGTAGCAGTTGTTGCTTTATCTAAATATTCTATTTTTAATAGACTAATTCTTACTACTTCAACTGAATCAGTTCTTTAACAGGCATCACAAAACCAGGAGCTGCAATAATTTCGATTTCAGTATCAATGCGTAGTGCCTTAATGTATCAGTTGTAGCACAATAATATGTACCCATATATTTCAAAAATGGACAGCAAAAAATTAGAGGAAGAAGGTACCGAAGTCAAGTTACTCTTTATCAACTTTCTTCCCAATCCAACCAGCAACAATGGGGGTGAGAGCTACCGTTGGAGGGAATCTTATAGGTGATGCTGCTTTATGTGCAGCATATGCCAACGCAAATGTTCCAACTTTCTCCCCTGCTTCATCAGTCGAAATTCCAACCTGAAAGGTGCAATAATGATGGTTTCAAGTTCTGAATCTCACAGGTCCAAATCTTTGGCTTTCAGACCAAATCGATACCTTTTGCAGCAAAGCTTGGACATCAACACCAGCACTAATTAATGCATAACAGAG
The DNA here is from genome assembly GCA_027478405.1 of Erythroxylum cassinoides. NCBI lineage: Eukaryota > Viridiplantae > Streptophyta > Magnoliopsida > Malpighiales > Erythroxylaceae > Erythroxylum > Erythroxylum cassinoides. The sequence continues at coordinate 7,284,916 of JANIPM010000232.1, forward strand.
TGCGAAGGAGATCAAAGAGAGAGTAATGGATGTGGCCAGGTATGCTCCGCCATATTTTGCAAGCAGCTCCTTAGCTTCATCTCCTTTGGATTTCTTATCCCCATCTTCATTCTTTTCCTCTTTTGAGCTGAATATCTTCATTTCGCATACATGAATGATTACTTTAGTAACAGAAAGCGGTTAGTTATACCAACAAATAGATAATTCAGACAATTTTGCAGCGTAAACAATATTACAAGCGGTTGAAGCTTTGAACATACCAAGTCATAAAAAGAAGCAGCATCTTTTGGCATTTAATTCCTAAAAGGAAATAACCAAAACGTGAAGCATTGAGCCATAAGAGTGCACACACATGGAAGTTCTCCCGGAATCAAATTGCAACTTTATAAGTACACAAAGAACAGAAAAGGCAAATTCAACACCGAGCATTTCTGTACATGGAATCACTGTACTCGTAATGGGTACCACAGAGACATGAATGATGGAAGCCCATATGATGAAAAGTGAAAAAGGAACAAAAGGGCGTACAGAGAATAGTCGCAGAATTAGAAATTCACACTAAGGCGGGCCAAAACCAGAGAAAAGGAAGCGTAGGGAAACTATTTAGAGAAATGGGTACCTTCCAGAGACCCACTTCAAGGCCATACTTCTTGGTGATTTCTTCGGCTGAAGATGAAGGAGAAGGAGATGGAGATGGGGTCTTGGTTTCTTCTGTTTTCTCTTGAATAGCTCTGGTCCTGAAGCATTTTGAATTGGCTTTGGAAGGATGAACGAAGAAGTTACTGTGGCAGTTAATATAGTTTTTCTTCTTCAAGAAAGGAGCACAAGATAAAGCGGAGAGTTGCAGAGCCGTTGCCATGCCAAGGATTACCAGGTTATCTATATCAAAACATGCCTGTATATAATTTATATATGCGTCATTCCCAACACTTGATGACTAAGGCTATGCTTTTTAAGACGTGGTGAGGGAAATGGACAAGTGGTGCCATTCGTAAGCAACAAATAGGATGGCAATCGGCCTTGTATTTTGTAGTATTATTATTTTGATAGTATTATTATTCACAAAATAATAATACTACAAAATATAAATAAAAGTATAAAATATTTAATGTAATACATTATACAGTAAATATAGAACATGACAAAGATTAATGTTTTAATAATAACGAATTGATAATATTAATCAATTTTGTTAAATGTAATTAAATAATTATTCTAAAAATCAAAAGTGCATGATGATTTTTTTAGTAGATATTCTAGAAAATAATCAAGCCATATATGGCCTTTAAATATATAATATAATCAAAATATTAGTTTTTGTATAATCAAATATATTAAATTTTCATATACTGTCCAAGTTTATATTAAAAATATATAGTTCTTATGCATTTAAGCTCAATTTATACCACAATAAAATTTACGTATACAATTTAAAATTATTTTTATATAAAGCAATATCTTTGTATAATGATAGAAATTATTGATGCAATGAGGATACCTTGCTTGCATCAGGTTATGCACTCTTCTAGTATGTAAATAGGTGGTTACTTTTTAGGATTGAACAAGAGGTATGTAAAAGTTGCTCTTCACTGTCACTCTCTCTTCCTTTTTCTTCTCTGCAGTCTTCTCTTTTTGGATATGGTTATTGACTAATTAGTATATTCTGCTTAAGTATTTTATGGGTTTTTTGAAAATTTCTACTCTTATGTTTTCTTTTTTAGCTTCTTTGTTTGATATATACTGTCAGTTTTCGTAGTTACTCTTTTAATCTGCATCATTATTATTCTCTCACATCTACATATGGATCTACTGAAAACAGTTTCTCTATTATGTAGAGGTAAGGCTACGTACTATCGGACCCCTTCAGATCCCGCTTCATTGCGAGACTTCAAGATTTGATGATGATGATGATGATGATGATGATGATCTTTTGAGTATGAATTAAGCAAAATATATAACATACTCAATAATTTATAATTATTAATTTTAAAACAATTAACTAATAATTCATATTAAGTTTCTTCGATCAATTTAAATAGCATTTACATATTTGTTATATCTTTATCTTTAATTAACACTAATCATAGCACATAGAGTTACAGGCTTATAGGTTTACAACTTTACATTCTTACTCTTATGGAACCCAATTAAGGTATTTGATATATAATATATGTGCATTTCCTATATCTCAAGTGCAAGCTTAGCTATCCAAGTGATGCCATTTCAGATTATTGGATTAAAGCGGAGCAGATCATCTCTCCCACACCCTATTCCTTAATTTCAGTTTAGTTTAGGTTAGGTTAGGTAGGAAGATATTCTTATCGAGAAGGACCACACTTAAATCTCTCTTTTTCTATCTTTTCTTTACGGTGCAATCTCAACTAATTTATCTAATTTTCAGTCAACCAATCGTAAGAGATTTGGTTCCTTGAGTTGGAGTTCCCGTGATCAAGACGTTCATCACAAGTTGTAAGTTGTAACCTTTATAAATTTTATTAAAAATGGGTAATTATTTCGAATATCTTATTGGTAAATTATTAATTATATCAAATATCTTTGTTAGTCAAATATTAAATATGAAAAACATATAAAAGATGCATTAGATTGTGTTGAAATATTATTTATCTAACAAATTCAATACTTATGAAGTTTTATACAAATATTAGTAATAATTTAATACGCAAATAAATTATTTTATCATTTTATAAAGACTAAAAGTTAAAAAAATAAAAAAATAAAAATAAAAATAAATTCAAATATCGTCAAATTTTGTATAAAACAAGATAATAAAATTTATTTATTTAAATTATTGTTAAATTTTATCACTAACAAAGTTATAATGAGGTATATAAATATATTTTTATATATGTAGTGTTATAATAATAAAATTAAAATATTTGATAAAAATTAAAACTAAAAGATATCTTTAATAGATTATCTTAAAAATATAAGATAATTATATTGAACTCCTACCTAAAGATACCGTACAAGTAAATCTATACACCCGTAGTTACAAGTCAAATGATTATGCAAAGCTTTCCTCTCTTATCAACCCTCACAGCATACACAAAACTTCATATACAAAATGACTTTCCAGTTCCCACTCTCACGGAATGAGTCTCTCTAATCCAACACCTACGCAGCCGCCAACTCCCTAACCCCTTCCTTGTCCCTCGCCATGTCGAAAAAGCTCCTCAAAACCATACTCTCTCATTCCAACGTAGGCTGTGACTGTGGGAGGCCTAAGCTCAAAAACGTCTACGACCCAATACCTATCACCAAGCCTAAAGTCTCTACTGATGATCATCCTCCAGACCCTTCAACTTCCTCTTATTCAAGCTTCTTCGATAAGTCGGGGGCCAACACCGAGGACGACGACTACACCACAATCTCTTTCAACAGAGAGACAAGTTCTGAATGCGACACGGATCCTAAACCAAACCGTAGCAATGTCATCCACAGCCTTGCTGTTGTAAAAGATTCTGACGACCCTTACGAAGATTTCAGGCACTCTATGCTCCAAATGATCACGGAGAGACAAATCTACTCGAAGGATGATCTTCAACAGCTTCTCCAATGCTTCCTGGAACTCAATTCTCCTCATCACCATGGCGTCATCATTCGAGCTTTCACAGAGATCTGGAGTGAGATGATCATATCCAACAAGTTGATGTTGACCGGGGCACACAAACGGCGTCCATGAGGGAGTACGATCCATGACATACCAGGCTGTTGGAGGGAGAACTGAGTAGGACACCATGGCATGTGATAGGCATGTGACGGCATTGATTTTACTCGTGGTAAACTCCATCGCTGGTCCAGTCCTTCATGGCTCTCGAGAAAAAGAAAGAATCAAAGGTTTATGTGTATAATAAGCATATATTATTAATGACATTGCCACGCATTCATAAATTTCTGGGTGTACTCTTCTGTGTTTTATAGCATTCATTCCCATTAAAAGCTAAACTGCCCAGCTTTCAATGTGGAGTGGTTGGCTGCTTGGTGTTATCTGTAGTTGTACTCAATAATTCAACATATGCATCTCTACTCTTGTCTTGCTTTTATCCCTTGATTAACAACTATTATTTAATGGGCCTCTCCTTTCAACTTTACTTTTGTGTATTGTTTTATTTTTGTTTTTGTCTGTTTGTTCCTTCTTTTCTTCATAAGTTTAAGAAATTTTTAAAAACTCTTAATTAAATGTCGCTAATACGATGTTCTAACTTAACTTTTAAATCATATTTAAATATATTAAATTTAACTTAAATTAATAATTAAAAATAATCATAATAAAT
>JANIPM010000232.1:7362521-7375820 GCA_027478405.1 Erythroxylum cassinoides
TGAATCTTTTAATGTAATAGTATTTATTAAAATGATAAAATTGTATTATTGTAATATTTTAAATACTTTGTTGAATTCTTAATTTATATTTGTATGATAATGATTGCCTTTTGTTATATTAATTATGGTTATTATTTATATGTGAAATATTTAAACATTATTATTATTTTATATTAATTGTTATTATTATTTATTATTATGAATTTTAAAACACATGGTTGATATAAACAGTAAACTAGTAAAGTATACAGTACAACTGTACAATATACCAATGAACTATTTTGTAAATTTTAAAAATTTTAAGGACTATTTTATAAATTTAAAAATTTACTCAAAATGATATTTAATATTAACTGATACCGGTATAGTACCGTAATAGAACTCAATCCCATATCACTACTCTTAATGTCATATTAACGTAATTTTTCATATTTTAAAAACAACAATTCAATATTTTCAATGATGTGAGGTCAAACTCCAAGAGACAGTGCCAGAGGACGAAGACTTTCTACTTAGGCTTCTGAGAATTCTCGTTTGTATGCCTCTCCGATTCAACCTCTTCAAATGAGTCGGCATTTCCCAGTACTCTTTGCAGTTATTCTATTCTCTGTCAGATCGAGTAAAGCTTTACCTTCCGGCCACGGCTACAGTGTAGGTGATGATGTCCCTCTCTTCGTCAACAAAGTCGGTCCTTTGCACAATCCCAGGTTCTGCATCTTAATGAATCTATTACCTTTTCAATATAAGAGTGCTTTGGAAACATATTCAGTATTTGCTATAAGGCTTGTTCATCCTTTGTGTTGCAGTGAGACGTACCCATATTGCGACCTCCCCTTCTGCTGCCCAGGTTAGACTTTAGGTACAATACAATGAACTGCGTTTAACTTTGTTTATCTCCTGATATAATTAATGCCCTTTTGAGTAGAAGTCTTTTTATTTTTGGGAGTTTTGAAGTGGTTTAAGTTTTTTATGGTGGCTTTCGCCTTTCAGATCATATTATCTCGAAAAAGGAGACCCTTGGTGAAGTGTTAAATGGTGATCGTTTGATGGGTACTTTGTATGACTTGAAATTTCGAAAGGATAAAGCCTGGGAGATCCTCTGTGTGAAGAAGCTCAGAGGTGATGATGTTGCGAAGTTCAGGGTTGCCGTTCTAAATGATTACTACTTCCAAATGCATTATGATGATCTTCCATTCTGGGGTTTTATTGGAAAGATTGAGGACCTAAGTTGGATGGGGAGTGAGAAAAACTTCAAGTATTATCTGTTCACCCACGTGCATTTTGATGTTCTTTATAATGGCAACAGTATAATAGAGATAAACGCTCTTGGTGATCCAAATCATGCTGTTGATATATCAGAAGATGATGATATGGATGTAAAGTTCACATATTCAGTGCTATGGAATGCAACTTCCACTGCTCAGAGCAGGATGGACAGATATTTGAAGACTGCATTCCATCCTCTGCACCAAAAAATTCATTGGTTCTCATTTGTTAATTCAATTGTCATTACCGTACTTTTGATGGTATTTTTTATTGTGATTTTCATGCGGCATCTTAAGAATGATCTGGGAAGGTAATTCACTTCTCAATAGTTTTGTTTTCACTTGAATTTACCTTTGTGTAAGTAATGTTGACCTTGTTATTTGTGTGCTTAGTGCAGGTATTCTAATGGAGATGAAGAAGATAAGGATATTGGCTGGAAATATATTCATGGTGATGTTTTTATATATCCTCAAAAAATGTCATTGTTTTCTGCTGTCATGGGTACTGGTGCTCAGTTGCTAACATGGTAAGTTCCGTGGGCACGTCATTTTTCTTTATATTACCTGTTTGGCATGTCCCGTGGCTACAATTTATCAACCACCCTAGATTTTAGTCATCAAAAAGTTTACACTTTATGGGAACTCATCTTATACATCAGGATGTGTAATTCTTCCCTAATTTTCTTGTAACTTCTAATGGCAAATTTATTTGTTCTTGTTGACAAGCATCGGTGTGAATTCCTTTAAAATCTACCATTTTGATTCTGGAACAAGTCTTTGTGCAATTCAGTCATGTTTATTCTATAATTTTTAAGCTTTGATGCCAAATTGATTGCATAAAATGAACATGTTCTCTATTATGAATTTCTGTCTACCACATCTCAGCGGGATTTCGATAGGGACATTGTTGTTGTTATCAATTTCTGTCTACTTTTCATATTGGTTTTGGGTCATGAACTATCTGGTGTAAGAAGATAATGTTAACTTAGTTTAAAGGTTTCCATTCTGAATTCATAAAGCTAAGCGCTTTCATCTATTTATGTCACCAATAATGTGGTTTATGGATTCAAATCTCATATTTCTAACATTAGTTTATATTCTAAATTGCAAGTGTCTGTCTTCTGTTTGTCTTGACTCTTGTTGGCGTGCTTTACCCCTTCAACCGAGGAGCATTATGCACTTCTCTTGTCCTTCTTTATAGCATTACATCTGCAGTTGGGGGGTATACTGCTGCTTCCTTTCATAGTTATTTCGTCAAAACTGGATGGGTAAGCAAAACTTCAATTTTGTTGACAATTTTCTTCATATGTATGTTTGCTTTTGCTGTTAAAAAGCTGGACTTCAGCCTGGTAAGCATTTTAATACCTGGAATATGCCTGCTACCGCTATATGATCCCAAAGCTAATTAAGAAAATATATTGATAAACTTTATTTATCAGAAATGGATGTGGATACCTATGACTAACATTCTCAACTCTAAGCAATATAATCTGCTGTTGTTTGCTTATTTAGTATTTAACTCATATATCCCGACACATTCGATATTACTTTGCAGGAAAGGAGCGTTCTTTTGACTGGTATTTTGTTCCTCTGCCCAGTATTTGTGGTACTATCCATTTTGAACATAGTATCTGCATCTTATGGTCTGACTGCTGCTCTTCCTTTCGGCACAATTCTTTTGATTCTTCTCATGTACACCCTTTTGTATATTCCATTGCTTGCCTTGGGTGGGGTGATTGGCTATCGTTTCCGTCATGAATTCCAGGCACCATCTACTGCAAAAAGGTACCTCAGAGAAATTTCACTATTAAGATGGTATTCGAAGACACCTTGTCAAATGTTTCTTGGGGGTCTTTTACCTTTTGGTGCCACTGTCCTTGAGCTACACCAATTATATTCAAGTTTGTGGGGCCAGAGACTATACACTCTTCCCATCATTCTATTTGGAACTTTCATCATCCTAGTCTTAATTACAGCGATATTGGGAGTTGGAATGACATGTATTCAGCTTTCCATGGAGAACCAGAAATGGTGGTGGAGGTATGCCTATTTGCGAATTTTATGAACTGCATATATTCTGAATTTTACATCTGCATTGTTGTGAGAATCTTGGGTGCGTCTTTCTTGGCCTTTGTCTAAGACAAAGTATGATTCTTATGCCCATACTATTATCAGGCTCTGACAGTATTATCAAAGCATTTGCATGACCGAGTTAATGATTATGGGAAGCTTTACAGCAGACCACAATTTTCTAATGCACTTTCTTGTTTTATCTTTGAGGCTATATGTACATTCTCCTTCTTTGATTCGTTAGTAGATATATCCATAGCAGATTCAGTTAATTCTATTATGAGCATTTTCCCCCCATTATTATGCATGTTACTGTGGTTGGGCAAAGTCTTGATAACCACTTTGTTTCCATTTGATGCAGCTCTGTTTTGCGGGGAGCCGCACCATCCATATTTATGTTTGTCTATGGCATTATTTTCTTTACTCGTTCGAGTATGAGTGGACTCCTGCAACTGTCAATCTTCATCGCCTATAGTGCTTGCATGTGCTACGCTTTTTTCCTGATGCTTGGTACAATCAGTTTCTGTGCTTCCTTCGTTTTTGTTCGCCACATTCACCAAGCTATTAAAAGTGAGTGATTGTACTTTGTTTCCACCACAACTAATGTGGGCCAGGCACATCCCCTCTTGTATCTTCGTTCAGAAGAGAGGGCTGACAAAAATTCAACAGATGTTATAATGTTTGTGATGTTCTTTGTAAGAAAGAAAATGTAAACAAAAATGCATGAAAACAAATCTTCTCGCATGCTTAGATCTTTAGGGGGGAGCTCCACAAAGCTATCAACTTGGCGCTTCATTTAACATTCATTGTCTGCTAAGAGTCATGGAATGCCAGTAGACACCTTAAAACTTCAAATTTCGTGGGAAGAAAACAGATTTTGGACCGAGCAATGTGCTTGAGTACAATGATATGATGCAGTTGTGGTTTTCTTTATCTTTATATGGATTATTAATCGTCTTTTTATCTCTTAAGAGATCGAGTTGTGCAGTTGTCTCTCGTGGATTCCAGGTCTGCAATGATTTACACATTCTTGTTGCATACTTACGTGCCTGGCAGTGGCAACCCAAGTCTAGAGTTCACATTGCTAAAGATTACTGTACATTCCTTGAGATGCGATTTTACCACATAGGAGGGAGCGTTCAGGAAGGTATTGTCCCTGAAGTCTCGTTACCCTCCTCTCATTAACAACAGACAAATCAAAAAAACAAGACAAGCTATAAACAACTCTCAGTTGATTTCTTTTGGATATTTTCAGATTCTCGAATTTTGACATCACACTCGAGGTTATACATTCACATTCTATGTAACTTTACACAGATTCCTCAAACCTTAATAACAACACATGCCCTGCATTTTAATGCTCTCAAGCGTTTGTTGAACTTTTTAACTGTCGACAATTAACTCCCCTTGTGTATGGTGAAATGTGCAAAAGTCAGCCCCTTCATACATTCATTTCTTGTTCTACAGAAAGGTTGAAAGAATGCAGCAAACCATGCTCAGTCTTGTCTGATCAGAAAAATAAGTTGTTACCTTGATCTGGCATAAGAAACAATCAGCTCATACAGTAAACATAGAATGAGCACATTCAAGAGAGACCTTAAGGAACTATATTCCTCTGAAAGTTACTGAAATCCTAAAAACATATGGCGAGTTAACAATAAATTAAATATTTCTCAGCAAACTATTACTTTTGATTCTTGTATGAAAAAGAAAAGAACAAACAAGAACTTCTATGAAAACAACTCTTTTGACTACCTGTATCAAAGTTCTAAACAAAATAACAGGCATATTTCATCTACCCAAAACCACGGGCATAATTCAACCTCCTAAAGCATTGTTTTAAAAAGAGAAAATCTTCCCATGCGTAAGCTGTATGGAACTCGTTATGAGGAGAATGATTAAAGTTGGTACACTGATCCTTCGCTTGAATCTGCAAATGGTGCAGAACCTTCAATTGTGATGGCTAAAAGCAGTAACGCCTGAGGTAACGTCCAACTTCTGATCAACAGAAACACTATGAATTTATGGTAAGTTCTTCAACCCGTACTTGCTAACTTGTAACCAGTCTTCTATTTCATGTATTCCAGCACACCCTGAGTGACATCTTCAAGGAATGAAACAAAACCCATGACACTAGTCAAGCCACTACCATCAACATCCTGTTCCTCAATCAGATAGCTCTCGAAAATGGAGGCATCATCCTGTCCCCCTCGGATAAAAATAAGTTTAGGGGTGATGCTCCTATCTTGCTTTAATTTGTTAATTGTATTCCTCAATAAACCTGGCAAATAGACATCTTAACTCAAAACCAGTAATATGGAGCACATTTTTTCCTTAGGTTCTAATTTTTCATCACCAAAGGATAGTTAAAAGTAAGAAAAAATCTTACAGTCTTGAGGAGGAGGAAAAGGGAGTGAAGGGTCGGCTGTAGAGGAGTAGAACACAATTAGAGTGGTAAATGCATCTAGGAAGAATATTGGACTACCACTGGTGATCAATGCAGCGCGACTCAAAGAGTGACGCGGATATGCTTGCTTGTCTGGTGAAGAATACGATGTGAGTACTGGGTACACGGCTCGGTGAAGGGAACTTGGCCCCAGAGCGCTGCAGCAAAAAAGTTTAGAAGGGTTTGGACAATTTAAATTTTGCATAAAGCAAAATGAAAAAGCTGATTAACTCTCCCTATCATCAATCACACCATAACTGTAACAACAATAGCAATAATAACACCTAGTATAAATCTCGCTGAGGTGCAAGGTCTGAAGAGATCTATTAGTACGCAGCCTTACTTAACTCACACCATAATTGTAATGAACCAAAATAAAGGACAAGAAAAGACAGCATGTACTAGATCAACGTATAATTGAAAACACAAAAATCTACGAGAACAAGCATGCATGGGCAAAACTATCAATTATATGTTGGAAATTGCTAATGGTGCAGCTTTGCATTCAAGGAAATTTAGACCCCAAACTCCTCCACCTTTTTCATTTATGAATCAGATACCTGGCATGAAAGAGTTTCAATTATTGAAATACCATAAACAACTCTCAATTGTGAAGCATATCAGAGTCAATAAAATATTAGGATGACAATGCATTATAGTGTCATCACTCATCGTCATGTACAAACAATGATAAGTGATCCTAAGCTTAAACAGACAATAGTATGTTGAAGCAAGTAGTTGTCATTGATCTCAATTGGCTGTAGATAGTTGAGTTATGTTCTACTGAGAAATTGAAAAGTAAATCCGCAGAACAACTGATATTTCAAATTGAACCTCTAAAGCTGTTTAAACTCCTAACTGTTCTACCACTTCATACCTGAATAGGCATTGCAAGTAGATCCGGTAGTCAGGGTGAACACCTTCTTCATGGAGGCAGAGAAGAGGATTCCGAAGCAATGCAAAAACTAGTCGAGGTAAGGGCTGCAGTTGTGGGCACTGTGAAAATGCAACGTCAACCTGACCAGTAATTGGACTTCCACTTTTGTATGCAACAAGTTTGTAAGCATCATTATACTGGGCAGTGAGGATCACAAGCCAATCATGAAGTAACATCCTACCCTCCCGAACCCCTTGCTCTAGGGAGGCTAATATAACCTACAAGGAGGACAAGATGTGAGATCAGTAAAAATAAAAGTATTATTTAGTAGGAACGATTATAGCATATCATTTTTATCTTTTTATCACAAAGTTACTGTTACGGTCTAATTGTCCTACATCGGTAATAAAAGAAACCAATATGGGGTTTATAGGTTTATGAGCTCTCCCACCCTTCAACCTAGCTTTTGGGTTAGTTCTCCAATAAAATCTGTAACAATTAGTATTAGAGCTAACATCACTCCTTCAAGTCCTCGTGTCACACCCATGGGTGGTGACGCCGGCATTGTAGCGTTTGCCCGAGGCTAGAAAAGGTCTAGCGCATAGCCAGCCTGTGGGTATGTGGGTGGTGATGCCAGTATAGCAGTGTTTGCCTGAGGCTAGAAATGGTCTAGTGCATAGCTAGCACCGGTACTGGTGCCTAGGCTTCGAAGCGTGGTGGAATGTTACGGTTTAATTGTCCCACATCGGTAATAAAAGAAACTGATCTAGGGTTTATAGGTTTATGAGCTCTCCCACCCTTCAAGCTAGCTTTTGGAGTTGGTTCTCTATAAAATCTGTAACAGTTACAGAAACATGAATGTTTGATAAAACCAATTGCAAAAGTTCCAGATTTTAGTAATGTGAGAAAGACTTCTGCCAAATAATGAACTAAATCCTTAACCGTTCTCATGTTCCTCCGCAGAGAAACTTTAGCTTAGCTGTATCCAAGGAGTATGGGAGACAGCTGTTTCTCACACGCATAACTAATACAACTAAGAAAGGGCAAACTGGATGGTCAAAAATACATGCTGCTAATAATTTTAGTACACTAATGATCATCATTCTCCTATTTTCTTTATTTTATTAGCAACAAGAACTCAGTCAAGAAGAATCAATACAGTCATGGTCGTGGTATAGAGAGGGAGAGAACCTTGTGAACCAGTACTGAGAGAACAGCTTCAGGATCAACACTATCATAAAGTTCATTAACATTTCGAGCAATTCCAAACTGCAATGTCCGAATCCTTAATCTTCGCTTAAGGGAATGCTTATTTCTGTGGAAAACAAAACAGATTAATCAGCCCAAAATGTAGCTACCAGACAGCAATCACAACACATGCAATATTTTTCAGATGTTTCAACCACAAAGGAAGGTCAAGGAAATTTCATCAAGAAAGGCATCTGACACTTCACATTTCATGAATGCTCAAATAGCAACAATGAAGCAGCAAACAAATATCTTCTAATTCCTACCGAGTTGCAGAAACTAACCCTGAATCTGACAGCTCCTCAGGTGGCACTACAACTGTATATTGAAATGCAATTTGTAGCACGGGTTGCTCAGATGCATACCTGTTAAAATTTGATGAGAATTAAAATTTAACCACCCAGAAACAATAAATTAATTAAGTAAACTAATTACTAAATGATCTCACACAGATACAGTGAGTCCAATTCAACTCAATTCAGATATTTATATGACATATATCCTCATCCACCATATTCAAATCTACGTAGCACATTCAATATAAGAAATCATGCATATGTACGCAAGCATGTGAATGTATCTGTAAGGGTTATTCCAGTCAAGCAAAATTAAAGTTCAATGAAAGCCAGCTTAAGAGCATCCACTTGAGCAACATAAATTATATACGACACAATTTTCATCATCTCACTAAAAGATGACATCAACCGTGACAGATTTATCAAGGAAATAACAAGAACAGAAATCAAAGGCGTGGGAAAAACTACAATGCAAATCCTAAATGACTACCCTCAATTATAGTTCTTAATTCAAGTCAAATTCATTCTTTCAAGAATTTTGGTCACCACTTCCTCACCCTGAAATTAACTTGAACACAGACATCTACATACAGAGTCAGGTTAAGCACAACTCAGAATCAATTTATAAAAGGGGAAAAAATAAAGGAAAAAAGGATTGAAAAGTTTCATGTTTGTAAGATATACCAGATTTGTAAGGTAGAAAGCATTGTACTTTTTATTTTCTGCTCATGACAAATATTCAGTTGTTTTCTAGTTTAAATATTGGATGGTCTCAAACATGTTCAATTCAAGCAAAGGAGGGTACACTGTAACAATCACATACCTGGAAAACCCAACCGCATTGATAAAATCAAAGTCATATGCATATGTAGCATAAGAATCACAACAGATGATATGTTGAACATTTTCATATTGTGGATCTGGGAAGAAGTGACCATACTGCAGAAAGAAATTGCAAAAATGTTAAATCTATACACCAATTTTCATAATTTCCAGATAGCTAAGAAGTTACTCACAGAATGACCAGGTTTGAACTCAGAGGATGTCCTCAACCGCAGTACACATCCAAAAGCATAGGGCCGACTAAGCATCCGATAACTGAACCAGCACATCGTCAAAAATATCATTCGATACAGAAAACAATTATGAAATAACTTTAAGAAGAAATGAACATCTAGGTAACCATCTTCAAGAATATATTGTTTTACCCAGGTTTTATATGGGATTCCAATTCTTATTGATAATGAAAATCAAAAGTTCCATTCAAATGAACAAGAATGTAGTTTTTTAAGTCAAAAGCATGGTAGAACTAATGAAGTTTCATTTCCTACATGTCCTGAGGAAGTGTTGAATCATCAGTGCTTGAATAGAGAAACAATGAGCCTCCACTTTCTATGCTAAGAAACTTGAGAGATGCCAAATCAGTGTACTCGTTTGTTACAGCAAATATGTCAACACAGACACCTGCTTGAACAGCAACAGCAGCCTGTAGTGTATGTCAATGCCCACATCTATCTAATCGTAGAATATAACACAGCAGAATAATAGCCAAATTGCATTTACCAGATCCTTATAAAATGGAGTCTGCTCTGGGAGTAATGCCCTGTCTGCATCCTCCCCCTTGCTTGCATACTGTTCACCATACCTTCTTGTATCTAATTGCCCAGCTCCATAATCAGGAGGACCAGAAATGAAGGCAAAGACTCTTGCTGCAACATACAATCAGGTACTAAATTTAGTTTATAGAAAAGGAGCTGGAAAAGAATGTGGCAAAGGGAGGACAATTGCTGATAAGATGACATTAACTTAATTCTGCACAAGGAGGGAGCAAGTGAACTATTACAGACCTAAAGCAAAAGTGTTTCCATATTCTGATCCAAGATACTTAAACAGGGCTTCCATTGCCACACCAAAACCTCGTCCACCCATCAGAACGCCATCTATTCCCTGACCTGCACCATTGGTTCTTTCCCAAGATGTTGTTGGCCTGAGTGTATCTAAAGCAGCTGTGATGTTGTCCTTACATGTGTCCACCTGCATAAAAAATCTAGGCTTAAGGGTGGTCGTAGCAAATTACAGATAGGTCAAAAATGTTTCCTTTTTCATTTATAACAATATTAAACTAGGTTAGACACAATGCACCGGATCAATAATGTGAAGTGGTGAGAGGTTCGTGAGTAATACATATCTGAATATCAGTTATTACACAGTAAAATGAAGAAAATTTATCACTTTGAATGGAAACTCCAGAGAGTCCAAAAGAGTTACTATTTGGAACCACAGGATCTCTTTTCAGTTGATTTTTCTTATAAAATGGTACTCTACATTGCCGAATAGTCCCATTTGGAAGCAGCTAGATGATGAAAAATTATCAAAGAAATGCATTAAAAAATTATTTAAAAAATAGGAACATTTTTTTAATAGATTAAGCAGTGACAAACATACAGGAGCCAAGAATTGCAGCAAAGGCATGACATCTTCCATCTCAACTGGCAATGTTCCCTCTGAATCCGGCGGTATAAAAACGTTTTTTACAACTGGAATAGGACCTTGAACATCATACAGGCCAACTTTGTGACTGAAAGTAGCAAGGCCAAACAGAGAACCAGGTCCAAGAGCTGAAAAAGTAATTGGAAAAGAAAAGTAGTCATGAAGACATAAAGGAAAAAAAAATTATTTTGACAGAATAATAATTTCAAGGAAATGATTAACCTTCCAAAGCAGCTTGCAGTGCACTCTTAGTTAGCTCCAAAAACTCTTCAGAAGCTGCAGGGGAATTCAAGAAAACTCAAGCACAGTAAAATATTGTGAATATCAAAGCTTATTTCAAAAATATTACAGGCATAAAGAGCAGTAAAATATTAAAAATAACAGAAACAATCATTCACAGTCATTTAATCATAGGTAAACATTCAAGTCGGTCACTCAGCTTTATAATATAATGGTCAAATAACTCACTTGGTATGTCAACATTCATATCAATCAATTCACATTAGAGGACAGAAAAATTAATGCCATGGATAATTTTAATGGACAATTCTTTTATACATGTAATCGTCTGCAATTACACAGTCATGTGACATGAATTTTTCTGCACCAATAACCCACATGATGTTCATCCTTAAATATACTTGATCTAGCATACAAGATAAGTGCACACATGAACTGCAACTATCCTTGAAGAATGAAAGATGGAGTTAATTCTGCTGAATAATTAGAACAAATTAAAAACAAAGAAGGAATAGTGCTAAGCTTCAAATGAGTTTTATGAAATCCTCCAAAATGAGGCCATTTCAAGCTATCAAAAGAGCTTAACTTCATAATTCATAAGTTAGTTGGACTATAAGGAGAGCTCTAATTCTTCTTTTTTTCTACCCCAGGTCAAATGACACTACAAGATCACCAATTATAGCATTGCACAAAATGAGAGCTAATATGGTCATATTATGAAACCAATAGAGCTGTTACAACAAGAGCTAAATGGACAAGGAAAATTGTTTAGTTACGTGTATCGTGCATATCTAATGCAAGACACTTTCGGAGGGGGAACTCAGAGTAATTCAAATCATTTCATAATTTGATTATTCAGCTTCTGGTAATTGCGAATTCCATGGAGTTTAACAATTATCATCACAAGAGATAACTAGCCAAAAAAATCGAGGTAGAAAAAGAAAAATATTAAAAAATCAAAGTTACAACTAGGTGATAAAACGAAACCTCACATGACAAATCAACAGCTGCAACATACACTGGACGAGCTTGAATAGTTTCTTCCTCCGGATCCTCGACTGCAGCAAAAGTAGATAAATCATAACACAATCATTACCAAAAGGGGTATTGCATATTATGAATACCGAAAAAGTTTGGACTTAAAAGCAACACTTATGATGACAACATTGAAAAGAGGTTATGAATTAGAAGGCAATGATTCATGGATTCCATGCTCTATCAACGTATTGAACATCTTGAGCGTGGAAAATTCACAAGCGAATCATCACTTCTTTAAGATCAACACCACCGAGAACTCTAGACTCAAACTTTGATTTCTAGTCAAACTAAAGTCTCTCACAGCCTCATTAGCTATAAAGACAACAAGTCAACCATTCTAAAAATCCCCCTTTTCTCAACTCAAACTACTAGCCAAAAAAGAAAAACAAGATTTTAATTACCGAACAGACAGATTTCGCTCGTTTCCTCAGTAGCCAAACAAGTTACTAATCAAAACACCCAGGATCACTCACTAGGTAGCTCAAGATCGATAAAAGATGAGGTCATCTCCGCGCAGGACTCAGGACAGGAGTAGCGAGCAATGGCGTAAGAGGAGAGGCCGTTGAGTGTCCCACAAAGCGCGCAACTCCATGCCCACTGCTCCATCTCGCAGTAGGTATTGAAGTAGGCGTAGCAATTGTCACATCTAGGCAGTAAATGTCCCTCCGTTCCGTACACCGGCGATTGGCCGTTCTCGTCCTTGGAGGCGAACGGAGTCACAGTCACTCCCCATGGAAGGCCCGACGACTCTTGTGCGTCTTCGTCTATTGGGAACCGCGAGACAGTTGGTCGGACCGCCATGATTTGACGGAATTTCCGTTTTTTTTCTTTTGTAGTCTCTTCCCTTTTTCTCGGGAAACAAACAGGGGCCGGAATCTGAAATTTTTGAGACTTTTACTAGTATAGGAATGTAGGTTTGATGGAATGAGCAACCGGTGCGTACGTTAGTGGTATCTGTGTTGGATTAAGTGTAACCAATGGGTTTATGCCACGTCGTCAAATTTGTAGTCGACGTGGCATAAGTTGTCTGAATTGCTTGTTGTATGAGGAAAGGGAATTAAACCAGAAAATCAAGTGAAATTTTATTAATATTTTTCTTTTGGTTCCATAATTCTCTGCATATGATGTATACTAGCGCAGTAATATAAATGTCCAAACGTGTTATATTATTATATAATTTTAATGTATAGATAAATATGGGTCATTTAAAAATTTGTAATCACATTATAAAATTTTAAAATGTGAAATGTATATTTTATTAAAAAGGTTAAAATTTGTTATATTTAAAATATATAAATTAGAATATCATAAATAAATAAGAAAAATTAG